>JAQFYQ010002911.1:0-11187 GCA_034694885.1 Buchholzia appendiculata
GCATACATTTGTGTGAAAACATGTATAACATGTACAACGTTTATAATATGCTCTAGCCGCAGTAGATTGCATAAGCGGGGCGTATCAGCCCCCTCCCAACTTTGTGAAAAAAAATATTTTTGATGTGCCGCTGCCCCCCATCGCTGGTCCCTTTTGAGCGCGCCGTTACCCCACCCCCCCCCGCTCGTCAAAATGAGTTTGTGCGCCGCTAACTCATCCCCGCTCGCCAAATTTATCGTGACACCGGCAAAAATTGTCAAGCCCCTAAAAAATGTCTGGCGCGGCCTATTGTCCATGTGTAAGCTCAAGACAAATACAAAAGCTAATGGTTTATCATAAGATGATATTTACTGTCTGATATGTTGTGCGGGAATGTCGCTTATACTACATTAATCTTACTTGAACACAACGTGCTGCCGAGCACTCAACATAGCAGAACGTAACACAGAACAGAGGTCTTGAATTGTTGAATGCAGTTTGTCGCCGGGGCGATATTTACAGCTGTCATTCCCGTTGGCATTACTCTCCTATTATTGGGAGATTTATTACAAAACAAGTCGCCTATTTAAGAGCCAGTCGATCTCTGCTAAATTGCTAATGCGTGTACATGTATGTGTTCATCATTTCTTGTTTACATGCGCGATGAGTACCATCACTGCCGTTACTGACATTCCGAGGTTTCTGTTGCTAATTTCGCCGGCCCAGCATATAGAACTACAAATCGTGTAATGATTAACATTGAACATCAGTTTCCTTGTCGGTAACTCTTAAACCTTCTCAGACAATGGACGTTCTCTTTCCACGTCACATGCATCTTCAGCACTCGGTTTTCACTTCTCCGTTTCCGATCGAACACTTTCTACTCCTGCCTGAATGTATTTTATTGTAATACTGAAATCATTTTGTAATTGGATAGGAAATGATTTAAATGTTATTGTCGTTGTGTAGGCCGTGGAGCCGTCTGAGGTTCATTCCAAGGCCGGAGTGACGTTCCTCCATACAGCCCATTGCCTGGCTAATGGACAAGTCATGCTTAGCGCCATGGGAGATCTGGAAGGAAAACCTAAGGGTTAGGTTATATTTTTTAACCTTTATTTGTATGTCGTTTTTCATCATCATCATCATCTTCTTCTTCTTCTTCTATCTTCCAGTCTGGCATTGTTCACAATGATCATTAGGGTAATCAGAATGGGTTGGAACTACGTGTCAGTCTATTCAGCCAGTCTATTCAGTCTACGAATTCAGTACTAAGCCAGTCTATTCAGTTACTCAGCCCGACACCACTAGATTCTATAATTAGTGTGTTCATTATCATAACAAGTGCTAATTGTCTGCGAGTTTGGTTCTGGTTGTTGGGTGCATTAATTCTGCCAAAATTACAGATCTTATCAAGTGCTCAAAATATGTACCCGATAAAGGGGGGGGGGCGTGTGGGAGGCCATTTCAACCTTGCCAGTTTTTGAGTGAGGTAAAGCCAAGTTCAGGCAACAACGACGAAAGTTTCATAAATTTAACCAAAAAATTGTTTTGTGAACCACCCGCCCCTTAATAGGGCCCTGATCACAGGACTTGCAAGCTACTCCTGCTTTCCTCAGATGTGTACACATGTCTCAAAGCAAGCTGTCAAAGATCTCTGTAGATCTACAGAATTTTTGCTCCGAATAATTCCAAATTTTTGTCCTAGACTACGTATATGATATTTATACATAGGATTAAAATAGTTGCTGATAAAATTGAGCTGATATACCTTTTCTATAATATGCGAACGAAAGTGTTATGACTCGATCAATTCTGTTATAAAAACATAGCTTCAAAAGGACGATGATGTTATTATCATATGAGCTAGTGCGGTTGTAGATGGTCAGTCAATCCAAAGCATCAGTGTCTACCTTGTGCAGTGCTTGAGACCACCGTTGAGCGTCGTTAACTGAAATGAATCGCGATGATGATGGCTTACGATGATGACTTGTATTTTAAAGTGCTCTTACATATTGTCCGACTTTTCTTATTTAGTCGACAATTAAAGGAGATCAATTTTATTTCAGGCAGCTTTGTACTGCTGGATGGTGATAGCTTTAACGTTGCAAAGAACTGGGAAAAAGAAGGCAATGCTGCAAAGTTTGGCTACGACTTTTGGTATCAGCCACGTCACAACGTGATGATCAGTTCCGAGTGGGGAACTCCGTCTGTGATTAAACAAGGCTTTAATCCAGAGCACGTTGCTCAAGGTCGGTATTTATCCTCAACACATTATTAGAGTAAAATTTGTTTACAAAGATTGTGCACATTTATTACACTTATTAATGTGCATTTATATTTATCATTATAACATGCAAACTTTAAATCATTCTCAGTCATACAGTGGCAAGGGTTCCAATTTGGGGACGTTTCGTCTCATTATAATTTTCAGTTTTTTTTCTGTCATCTTGTTCTGGAATAAAATGTGGTGTAAATGTTGGTGTTAATAGCTCACAATAAATCAGGAAGTTAATGTAATTGTTTATATGTATTTTGCGTTGCAACAGACCCTCCATGTTCCTCCATGTGCTCGATTAGGCGAGCAGCGAGGCAGTTGACGTCAAGAAGGGCATCCGGCTGTAATCCGGTAAAACTTTGCTTCAATAAGATCAAAAACACTATGTAGATCTAGCTTGCAGGTCTACAGGTGATTGTGTTCTGCAGAGCTTGATCATCGCAAGGATGCTAGTCAATAATTCCCTCCTAACTATGAAGGGAAACATACTGTTAGAGTCCAACCCACTTCAATTAGCTCTAGTGCTAATTGTGGTCACTGTCAGTCTGCATGATAACTGACGATGATTGATGTACATTTCCTTTCATTTCGGGTAGTTGATGTGTTTTACAAGTGTTTTATTAAAGTTCTTGACCTGATACTCATACAAAGTCTGGATGAACTATATTTTATTACTACTTTTGGTTGTTTGGTGTTTTGTACTGTAATAACTTTGATTTGGTTAATTAATTAAAATCTTTGTGTCGTATAAAAATTAATATTTCAATTGCATTTATTTATATTATACAAATTCTTTCAGGTTTGTATGGGCATCACTTGAATGTGTATGATTGGAAGAACCACGAGCTGATTCAGCGCATTGACCTCGGCAATGAAGGGCACTTGCCCCTGGAGATCAGATTCCTGCACAACCCGGATGAAGCTCAGGGCTACGTCGGCTGTGCCCTCAGTTCGACCATCTTTAGATTCCACAAATCGTCTGTACGCTAACATAAGTATTATTTACTTTTGTTAGAAAGCTAGTTTAAAACAGATCTATAGTAAGAATAAAGGTTGTCGATTTTCCACCGGCGGTGCCTAAGGTCCTGCCCTTCGGCAACCACAGCCTTGGCCTGGAGCCTAGTCAAATTCATTTCTAGTAGGCTATATTGACAATAAAGAGCAATCATATAGCAGAGCAGCTTTCTCTGAGGAAGAAAAATCACCCCATTACCGGTGTCAACCAGGGCATGCAGTCATATTCCAGGGCATGATGTCGTACAAATATGACTGCATGCCCTTGACGATTGTATCCAAATAATTTACTTCACACAAACTTGAAGCTCAATTTATGATTGTTGTTCAAAACTGTCGTAGAAGTCTGAAGTTTCTCTGAGTTTTATTATAATTTAGTGAATATTGTTAATATAACTTTAGATATGTAATGTAAGAGTTATGTGGAATTATCTTCGCTACGAAACTTGAATCATTCGTGATAAAATGCCTTATTTTGTAGCAAAAATATTTTAATTGATCGTCTACTCTTTGCGCACCATTTTATGTATACTACTTTTATGTGTTATAGGATAACAGTTGGGTAGCAGATAAAGTGATATCCATTCCCAACAAGGTTGTTGAAGGCTGGGCCCTGCCAGAGATGCCAGGTTTGTACAAGAAACACATTCAATCAATTCCTAGTGTTGCTTTTTCAGTCAAACTGTTTTTAAAACTTGAATAAATGTAGCCTACTACCTTTCAGTGAAAAAAGTACGCTGATATGTTGCAGTGTCGTCATAATGTATCGTCCTGACTGACACAGTCCACTCTATAGTGAGTAGGACGTGTAATAAACTCTTTCCTGCCGTGATTGGTAAGCACTAACTTAGGAAATTATTGACGAGCACACTCGTAGAGTTCGATCTCTACAGAATGTATCATCATCACCATTTTGAATGTCCATCTTTCCAAATTAAGATCAGAAAAGGTAAGATGCCACCAGTGTGGGATTTTTGAAAAAATAGATGGGTTCGGGCCCCAAAATGATGTACTCGAATTATGTACTCGTCCCAACATTTTCTCTGACGGGCGGTGTGTGTGTATGTGTGTGTGCGTGCGTGTGTGTGTGTGTGTGCGTGCGTTCGTGCGTGCGTGCGTGCGTGGGTGGGTGCTTGCGTGCGTGCATGCGTACGTGTGTGTGTGTGTGTGTGTGTGTGTGTGTGTGTGTGTTTGCGTGGGGGTGACGACAGTCAAAAATTTGGTAAAACCGACCCCCTTGTCTTTTTGAACGAAGTGGGGTCATGACATTCGCAGGGGTCAAACGCTACCCTACCCCCAATCCTGGACAAATCCCACACTGGATGCCATTAAAATTTCCTTCATCGCGTCGGGAAGGTTTTGACAGAGCACTTTCGAGTTGATCAACATCTGTCTGAGTGCACAAAACCTCCGTTTTTGACATTATAGAGCGTATGCATGTGACACTTTGAATTTTTTAACAGTAGTTTTATGATAGGATGTTCTTCATAAAGACAACAACTTGACTACTCGCTTTTTTGCAGATAATTGTAGATAGTTTACAGATAATTGCAGCTTTTCTATCACAGAGGCTCCTCATTGTGCCTAGCATTTATATTTACAAACTATGTCTTCATAACGTTTGAATAGTTCTGATGATGCCGTAATTTTCACAACATTGAGTAAAAGATGATTAGAACCGGTAGCGATCCAGTAAATATCTATATCAACTGTTCATGACGTTTCTGTGTTATTGCTTGGTTTAGAAACTGTTTTTGAATTTTCTCTGATTTCTACATATGCTAACTAGTTTCATTATGTTTCTAGGACTGATCACCGATATCTTGATATCTCTGGACGACCGTTTCCTCTACTTCAGCAACTGGCTTCATGGGGATGTTCGTCAGTATAACATCACTGACAGAGCTCACCCAAAACTTGTGGGGCAGGTAGGGTAACAATACAAATTTGTGGGGCGCCAGGGGCGGTTAGAGTAGCAGCATGAAGCTTGTAGGGCATGCAGGTAGGGTAGCAATCCGAAACTTGAGGGGTAGGTAGAGTAGCAATCCAAAACTTGTGGGGCAGGAAGTATAGCAACCCGGAATTCGTGGTCATGATAGAGTAACAATCTGTGGGACACACCCAGTAACAACCAGAAACTTGATACACAGGTAAAGTAGCCAAGGGAGGAAATTTAATTATGTGTTGAATTATTTTCTCTACATATATGTATACGGGACGGTTGCAAAATTATGTCAAGTATGTTGGCGGACCTGTGTTAATTTTATTATCTATGCAGTTTGCATGTCTGTACAGCCACGGACGCTGCCTTTGGAGACATCCAAACTATGTCATATATCTTCGACTCATGCCCTCGAGGCTCGACGGTGGTCTGAAGCTACTGCACGAGGCAGACACTAAAGCTTTGAGTTGGCTGACTCATAGTATCTTGATGACAATGAACTTGTTGTATGATTGTTGGTTAGATTTTCCTCGGAGGTTCGGTGTGCAAAGGTGATGCAGTCAAAGTTGTAAAAGATGACGAGCTCAAGGTAAAAGATATTCTTCTAGAGATAATATACATTTTTGAAGTGCTTTCAATGTTGGATAACATAATTGTCTGAAAAATGTGAATTTGTGTGTTCATTAATATCTTGGCAAAATTATAGTCGTCAAAAAAGTCATAGTTATTTTTATCAAATTACATTTTTGATTCTCTCAATATCATACAGGTTGGAGACTTCTGAAATAGTAAATAGCCTTTTATGAGTGAATGAATGAACTCGATTGGGCGTTTATCAGCTACAATGGCGTTTTTCTCGTGCCAGACACTTTTGAAAGTTTACTCAAATTTTAATTTACATAAACATACAATTTGAGATTTTTTGCATAAACAAATTATGTAATTTATGATAAAATTGAGCATATATAAGTTATAACTATAGACAAGAATTGTAACTTTAAAGGTTACAACTAAATATTCACCACTGTAACTTCGAACCATTGCTTAAATTTGAAACCATAGCTAATTTGTAAGCATTTAGAAAAAATGATGCAAACTCGCAAGTTATGTTTATCATCAGAACCTCATTATTATTTCTATTTTATAACACCTTTATTTTGCCATGTTTCTGTTTTCTGTACAGACTCAGCCTGAGCCGCTCGTTGTGAATGGCACGCGAGTACATGGTGGGCCGCAGATGCTGCAGCTGAGCTTGGATGGAAAACGACTTTATCTCACGACATCCCTGTACAGTACATGGGACAAAATGTTCTATCCAGAATTAATAAAGTAAGACAAATTTGCTGTATTATTAGAAAACTCAATTAATGTGACTTGATTTCATGGCGGTTTTCAGAGGGACTTCGGGTTCCCCCCCCTCCAGGTGAAAAATTCTTTAGATTTGTGTTGTGTGAAAAAAGGTCGTCAATTTTGCAAGTCAGCCTCATAAATGAAACCCTGACTACGGTCCTGCCGGATCTGCTGTCCAGAATGTACTACATTACACGTGTTGATGCAATAACCGGATCGATAACTTATATTGTTCACTTTGTTCTTTATTCCTGCTGCTTTTCTTATCCTGATCAAAGATCTATTCTTCTAATTAAAAAATTATTTTATCCGATAGTATAGTCTACTTATGCAGGACATATATATTTTGATTGTTTCTGCTATGTTATGATTCCACTACCGAATCAAAGAGTGGAATAACGTTTGACTGAGGTAGGAAAATCACTGCTACGGGTTTCCTGGTAGGGGACCAGGTCCTAGGAGGTTTACGGGTTTCTGGTAGAGGTTGGCGTCAGAAAGGACAATATCTAGGTCTATATCGTGCTCGGTACAGACATCTTGTGGGAGAGAACAGTATAATCAGGTAGTGATGGTGATGATGATAATAATTATGATGATGACAATGATGATGATGGCGATGAAGATGATGCTGATTACGATGTTATACAAAAGTAAAATTATTTTGTTGCTGAATTTTTAGGAATGGAAGTTTCATGCTTCAAATCGACGTCGACAATGACAAAGGCGGACTAACACTAAACCGGAAGTTTGCCGTTGATTTTGGCAAAGAGCCAGGAGGTCCATCTCTAGCGCATGAAATAAGGTACCCCGGCGGTGATTGCAGTTCTGATATCTGGATCTAAAGAACAAGCTTAACTATGTTCTATAAGGCCATGATTAAATCTCAGTCTATTTTTCACGTCAGAGGTACGACAGCATATCTGCAACGGTAGAACACATTTTATTGTCTTTAGACGCTTGATATTAAACGACGTCTCGATGTGATTACTGCACATACTTGATGCAGGTAGGGGGCGGGGAGGGGGTTCTAACCATTTTTACAAGATATTTCATGAACTCACTGTCTTTCTCTCTTTCTCTATCTGTCCGTGCGTGCCTGAATAACACTGTTTCTACAATCTTGTGCAATACAGTGATGATGAAAGTGGTGATAATAGCCGTTTTAGCTCATATTCACAACTTGACACAGCACCATTTTGTTGGACATTTCAGATATTATTTTAGAAGCCTCCATGGTTCACTTTACAAGCTCACTGACTTTAACAAAATACCAAACATAAGTCCAGTAAATACTAGTTAGCATTCATATTCATATACTGATAAGACAATTTCTAGATCAACAACAAAGTTTTTAATAAGATCAAATTTCACAATACTCATATTACTCATGTATATATAAAACACTAAATTAATTTAAAGCTCCATTCAGACACAATGCTGTAACTACATTCCTATCGCCTTGAAACTATGGTTGTCAATACCACACACACAACACTATTCTATCAATAAATAAATATAACATCCAGAATATGCATCAATACAAATAATAGGTATTATGTAACACGCATTTTGTTAGAGTTAAAATGACTGTTTATAACAGTGGTTATTGTCTTGCTTACAATGCATTCAGTCTTGTGTTACTTCCCTATTCTTCTACGTAAGCAAGGCGGCAATGCCTTGAAATACAATAATTATATAGTCCAAGTTATTTACTACCGGATGTAGCCTAATTTTCCAAGTTCACTCATTGTCTAATTAGCTCTAAATAATTTTACTGTCTTTTTTCAACTACAAACATGGTCCTAATATAAAACATCGTATGTGAAGTTGTCATTAGGCTAAATAAAATTATATACTTTGTGCATCAAAAATATTTGAGCGAAATGCAGACAACAACAAAATTAGTATTTATATCGGTTTCTTGCATTCTTTTAAAAAAACCGTCATTCGTCACTAGATAAGCTTAATGAAAATACCTGCATATTCAATGACTCATAATCCAGTTATAATCCTACATATTACAGAGAGAAAAATAATCACAGTTGCTTGTCTACGAAGTCACAAATAATTGCAGCACCAAATTAATACTGTTTGAATAAAAAATCTACGTTTATAACATCAAGTAGAAACTACATTTACATCATATACAATACATAAATCATAGAAAATAAATACATAAATAAATGAACCATAAGTAAATAGCAACAAATTGTACTGAATACATCCACATTTTAGCATTAAAGATCTGTACAAATAAAAGGGATTAGCAAATTATAGATGTAGCAAATAAAAATAGTATATAATAATGTAGTTTGGAAACAAACAGATTACTATTCACTAAATATTTTCTAGCCTGGCAATGCAGATTTTGTAAGAAAGTTTAACTTCAACTTCTGAATGTCTAATCAATTGTTTCATTCTCGAGATGAATAACGATTTATATGAATCATCATTTAAAAAACACTACTTCATATTTTCTCTGTACATAAAAAACTTCAATGTACTACAATTTATCTTTGGGCATATGATTAAAAAACACTAAACATAATAATGTCTTCTGTATTCCAAATAAAATCATTAACAGTTTGTAAATATAATAGTCATATATCATATACAGTACAGTAAATGCTATTTATATCTTCTGCAAAATAAATAAATCTAAGAGCAAAATGAGCCTGTAACTATTCTACACATACATATGCAGTAAATTCTATTGCATCTTTAGCATAATAAATAAATGTAAGAGCAAAATGTGTCTATAAATATCCTACACTTCAAAATGCACATGAATAATTAATAAGTATAAATAGCACCTAATAGAACAGTGTATAAAGCCAGCGTAAGAAAATGATAACACATTGCGATGTCGGACGATGTCATTGTGTGATCAGTACTACATGAGGACGGGAAACTCGACCGGAAGCTTCTGGTGACAAACCGGAACGTTCCGCATGTGCTCGTACTTCATGATGTCCTCATCGTTGACGAGAACCTTTGGATCACGCGGATACCGATATCCGCCATTGTGATGGACGTCCAGCTCTTCGTGGTAGTAGCCATAGTAGGCCCTCGGACCTCGCCAAGTCGGAAAGGCACGGACGTCCGTCTTCGGCCACGGATTGTGGGGGTTGTAGCGCGTAAGAGCCGGGACACCGGTGCGGTACAAGTTGAACGGATTGAACGCGTATCCGCTCATCTTCAGTTCCGGCAATGGGTGTATGTTCTTATAGCCTGGACAGAAGTGAATTATGATCCACATTTAAATATTTAAATATTAAATTGTAAATTTTACATTTAAACTATAAGCTTGAGTTGCAATTTGTCATCATGATTGTCGTCATCATCATTAACTTCTTGACTAATAAGTTCATCTTGAAATGCAGTAAAGAATGCATTTTCCATTTATCTTAAGAGAGAATGTAGCTGGTGATGGCTTGATGATCGTTACATTGTACAGTACATAGAATTTATTAACCTTCTTCATAGCTGTAACAATATAACATCATTAAACATCATCACAAATGATGACATCAACAGCCTGACTACAGAAACTACTCCCGGTAGCGCACACTTACTTGCTGCCACACAGTACTTGGATCCTGGTCTGTCTCTGCTGTACTGCCAGTCCCTCCAACTGTCTTCATTCTGGAACTCCAACTGTCCTACAACGCGATCGTTCGGCAGTGCGATCTTCTTGTCATGTCTCTGCCAGCTGCGGTTGTGTGGGGAGTAGTGACTGAATCCAGTCCAGATGGTCGACTTTCCATCTCCGGACAGATAGTTGTCACTCGGATACGCAACGTGACGACCCAACAAACGATCTCTTTGAGTAGAAAATGCACAAGTATTGCATAATACAACACCAGACGTACAATACAGTTTCAAAATGTGTTATGTAGTCTTTTTAATCTCACCAGTATTCCATCAATTATGCTTAGAAGCTGATGGCAATCAAGATGGAGGTGAATTAAAGTCATGTTAAGATGACTAGACGAGCATATCTTCCGAAAAGACTAAATACGCTTCAGAAGTAATTGCAACAAAGTATTTTAAGCTTTTAAATTTGGCAATGGGATTCAAATTTCAATTCCTATATAGACTCTAAACCTACACTAAACTTGCATTATTCATGTTCAATCAACCTATCGCTCAAATAGACCGACACGGCGATACTTGAACGTTAATTCTTTGCTAATTTATTAACTATAAGACCAGCTATCTAAACATGTTCGACATAATTTCAAATACCAGAATACACTGACCACATTCAATATAAAAATATTATTCAAAATATTATTCAGATTACATAGACAGGATATAAAATCGAATTTGATGTACCTCGTTTCAGCGTTGATGTGATGAGCCTTGGGAAAGTTGATGTGTTCAAAAGTATATGCAGTTGCCATTTTACAGCATCTAAAGGAACTTCACGCTGAAATTGATTATTGCATTACCTTGTTATAAATCGTACTTGGTATAACAACTACGGGAAAAAAGGAAAAAAGGGAAAACTTTAGATGTTTTAGCAAAAACTGGGGAGCTCAATAAGTCAGTGATATTTCAGTTCTGAAAATCTTTTCAGTTTCAGTTTCAGTTTTTTATTGCAGAAATCATTTCAGTTTAGTTT
>JAQFYQ010002912.1:0-11184 GCA_034694885.1 Buchholzia appendiculata
CCCTCTCTCTCTCTCTCTCTCCCTCTATCTAGCTTTCGCTCTTTAGTATTACAATGATAATGGCTGTTATATCATTATCAACTTCACTATGGAACTAGCAATATTGCTGAACACTATTTCGGCTGCACTATTGCAATTAGTTGCAGTCTCACGCTATCGACTCCACTATAGTTCTTTCCCTTTGAAGCGCACTATCATGTGTTTTTATTACTAGCAGAATTGGTATGGAATTGATCATTACTCCAAGGAGCTCTTTATAAACGTCAACAATGGACGGATATTTTCTATGCAACTAATGTTAGCGTCTGATCATTGAAACCTTTCATCGATTCCAGGGCCACCGGTGCAGAGTCGCTATGAATTCCTCCAGTATTCTTCTTCTCTTCCGTCACTCATTGATTCAAGTCCTTCACCTCTTGGCTTTGTCAAGAACGAGGAGCAAGTGCAAGTATTCCGTAGGGTTAGCCATTTCTTTCCCATACAAACGTTACATTGTCAGACACATTGCGGAACATTGTGACAACTCTAGCCGAGGCTGAAATGCGACGATGTCGACATTATTAACAAAGTCAACAAAGATTCTAAAGCCCAAGGCAAACATTTTCTTTACCTCGGTTCATCGATTTCACATAGTTATTATTCTTTACATAATAAAACGTTCCTAGCTACAGATTAATCTGTAATAATGGTATGTAAGTTGTCAAGTTTTCATTCCAGCGAATAACAAGTTTAATGACGTCTGATAACTTCCAATTATTAGCTCTATATATGTTTATAATTAGGTTGTTGGGGAAAATGTTACAGAAAAACTGCAGAAAACCTTTTTTGTCAGAAAAACAGTTCTAGAAGCGTGTCGACTCGACGGTGATAAGCCTGTCGTGCTTGACCATCAGTGCCACAGTCAATAAGTTTATTCAGAGCTGTCACGGTTTACTTGCTTGCCTGTCTGCCCACCTGTCTGTATGCTTGCTTGCTTGCCTGTCTGCCTGTTTGTGTGCTTGCTTGATTGCCTGCCAGCCTGTCTGCCTGTCTGCCTGTCTGTCTGTCTGTTGGTTCACTTGTCTCTATGCTCGCTTGCCTGCCTGTCTGCCTGTCTGTCCACCTGTTAAACTTTAGGATATTTTCCCCTCGCTGGGATGTTTGGTCAAGGTCCCTAATGGGAAGACTCCATTTCGCTGCATCTGATCACAATCTTGCTCTGAAGCTCTCAATTAAACTTTTCTGTTGTAGTTATTGTCGTCGTCGTCATCATCGTCGTCGTCATCATTATCATCATCATAATCGTCATCGCTACCATAATCGTCGTCATCATTATCATCATCGAATGCCCTATTGAATTCCACGAAATTGCCCTTCTTATTGTGTCTAGTCCAACGCTCCAAGCAACTACTGTGTGTGACCAGTATTTTCTAGACGAGTTACTCTAGGTTCCATTCATACTTGTTTACCTCAGATTGCTATTGTGTAAATTTGTGTTTACTACTTTGCACTAAATGTGTTATTGAAAGCTATTTCACAAGGCATGCAAAAGGTAAACAGATTGCATTGTTACGCTGGTTTCACAGGGCTACATTTTGTGGGCGACTTACCGTGTGTCTACATCTGCGACAAGGTCGTACGACACTATCGTACGATAATGTCGTATGACCAGATATATCGCAGGTATTATCGCAGGTGTAGATACTCACTTTTGTACTCGATGATATTATCGCGAGATAGTGTCGTACGATCTTATCGAAAGGTGTAGATAGAAGGGGTACAGAACGATTTTTTGACCTAGAAAGATTTTTTTGACCCAGATATTTAATTCGTTAACATTGATTAGTCACCGAACACAAAATTTAATATGGGAAGAAATGTCGTATCTCACGATACTATCGCCGGTGTAGACAGTCCCTCTAAAAAACTATGTGTAATTAAGTTATAAACTTCGCACGATAATATCGTACGATAGTGTCGTACGACCTTATCGTTGTGGTGCAGACAGTCCCAGGTAGTTCTATACATTAATTGTTCTTGCGATACGACACTATCGTTCGACGCTATCGCATGGAATCAAACTCTTAAATTCAATGCGATGATGTCGTACGACGTTCCCAGGCACTTCTAGGAAGAAATGCCTTATCTCACGATACTATCGCAGGTATGGACAGTCCGTCTAATAACCTATATGTTACGTAATTAAGTCATAAAGGTCGCACGACATTATCGTACGATAGTGTCGTGCGACCTTATCGCAGTTGTAGACATACAGTAAGAGTGGTTTCAAACTGGAGCTTTTAGTCTATCGGGATAAAAGTTTTTTGGCCAATCAGATGCTCTACAACTGTATTGAATCAGTTGATTGTTCGTATTTTTGATTTCAGGAGTTCTTTCACCTGGGCTAAATCAGAGGCGCTCATTGTGCGCGAACAACTTTGTTTAAGCATCATATAATACAGGCTCGTTTGGTTTCTATCTAAATTCATACAAAGTACTACAAATGCACTGTATTTTTTTCTATTTCGTCTGAAGTGATTGACTATTGCTTTTCAAAACTTCAAAATAAACAAAATATTATCGATTGAAATAAGAAACTAATTTAATTATAAACTCATCTTGTACAGCAGCACTTTTTATAGCAGAGAAACACTATTGAATAAAATTTTAACCTGGTGAAAACTGAAAGTCATTTCCAGCTAAAGTCTAGTGGAATAAATAATTGCACCTACAACAATCGATGATGAACCGTGACGTAACGTCCTCGATAATTGGAGAGTAAAAGAAAACTAATAAATAAACTTCTGCTTTTCAAGAATTTCTTTTATCCGGATTGGATCTTGTTAGAAGAATGCTAATTGGATCATGATTAGATCCAGATCCATTCGGGATAAAAATTCTAGTCTGAAACTACCTATTTTCGACACAACAGCGTCGCGTCTGTCTCTCTGTACTTGCACTTGTTAACCCCGAGGCGATGTCTTGCTGCAATTCTCATAGTGAGACGACAGTTTTAAATGTGCGACAACGCTTTGCAGCTACGCAAGCATGGGATTGTTTAGTCACGCTGTTGATCATGTACTGCCGAGTTTTTGCCAGATGAGCACAAACGATTTACTCTTGTTGCGAACCTTTCAGCTACATGTAACTAGTTAATTCTTGAGCTATCTAAGCTAGTTCTTGAACTATCTAAGCTAGTTCTTGAGAGGTTAACCCTTCGCCTGAAAGATGCCAGCGCTTTTGATTGTCTGACTGTAAGTACTAGAAATACTTATACTGCAGGTATAAGATAATGTGGGATGTATTATTGAATTCCCAACCTCAGTGTCCTGTATTGTACTGTGTGCAGGTGATGAGATTGTCGAGGTGAACAGTGATTCTCTCGAGGGACTGAGTCACAACGAGGCTGTGCAGATGATCAAGTCTCTCGACAAAGCCGGACCCATCCAGTTCACGATACGACGTGCCCTTCACGCGAATCACGCAAGGTAAGGTATCAGGCACTTAGGTATGGTTCACACGAACCATACAAGGTAAGGTATCACAAACTTAAGTATGGTTCACACGAATCATACAAGGTAAGGTATCACACACTTAAGTATGGTTCACACGAATCACGCAAGGTAAGGTATCACACACTTAAGTATGGTTCACACGAATCACGCAAGGTAAGGTATCACAAGCTTAAGTATGGTTCACACGAATCATACAAGGTAAGGTATCACGCACTTAAGTATGGTTCACACGTGTCATTTAAGGTAAGATATCATGCACTTAAGTATGGTTCACACGAATCGTACAAGGCAAGATATCAGGCACTTAAGTATGGTTCACACGAATCCAAAAGTATCCAATGACCTTCCATGGGAGGCAAAAGGGTCGCGGACCTTTGAATACAGTGGTCCTCAAAATAAATCCATCTATAGGTACTCGAGAGAAAAATCTTTGCAAATTTCACTCCCCACCCCCCAAATAAGTAATTCTCCTCCCCTCCCATTAAAATTAAAAGTCACAGAGATAAATTAACATTGACACCGCACTCTCAATCAGTGCACTGTACGATCTAATGCATGGAAGCATTTCGATATAGGATAATCTAGACCTATACCAAAGCCCTAATGATTAGTTTTTAGACTGAGTTATACATATACATGTCTAGGTCAAATAACTTACAAAGAAACAATTATCTGCAGTGAGTCAGTGAAGTGGTTTAAGTAGTAGTAGTAGTGTGAATAGGAGAACACCCAACTAGGCCCGCCTCACCTCGCCTCGCCTCGCATAGGACCGCCTCGCCTTGCAAGCCGAGGATATACTAGCCATACTATCACTGTCCCTACCTCCACATTAAATCTGTATTAACATGCTGTTGCATTCTTGTATGACAATTAAAAGAGTGTTGTTACTTTTTTAATTAGCTACTATGCACCACTGAATGACTATATCTTAATGATTGATTATACTGTACATTAATTATTGATAATACCTTACATTTCTCTGGCTTTGGCACATCTTTTCTATTCCTTCTTGCGATTGTTTGTTGTGTATTCTTTCTATTGGTTGGTTATTTATCGTACTAAATGGCTTCTATTTCTAGTTGTGATTGGTTGTTGTATAGACGTGAATCATTGGATGAAGACCCTCAGGCAGCAGCCAATGGCGTGTCTCGTGACTCCCCGGCCAGCAAGCTGCGTCAGACAAGAGCTCTGTCAACATCAAGTGGCTCAGATCTGGGAGGAGAGACCAGTGATGTCCTTCAGGTGCCAGCAAGGCGTGCCAGGTGCCGCTCTGCCACTCCGAACAGTCTCTGCCTCGAGACCACTGAAGGTCGACAATTTCAGATAGATGAAGGGCAAAAGTGTCCTGTCCAGGAGGGTGCCCTCCACGGGGCGCTGCAGTCCAAGCTGGACCTCAGCTCACAGTCATCTGAATGCAGCTCAATGGAAGCGGGGAAACGAACAGCTAGTGATACGAGTGGCAGCACTGTACATAGTGGTAATGTGAGTGGTAGCACTGTACATTGTGGCTATATGAGTGGTAGCACTGTATATAGTGGTGATGTGAGTGGCAGCACTTCTCATAGCAGCGAGGTGAGTGGCAGCACTGCACTCAGTAACGATGGCGACGGTGTGTCTCAGTCGATTACTTCCAACGGTTCACAAGAAGATACAGGCCATCATCCTACAGGCCATCATCAGGCACTACAGGCTCTGAGCAATTCAGGTAATTCAGTAACTCAAGGCATTCAAGGCAATGCAGGTAACCCAGTGACTGATAGCACTAAAGGCAATTCAGGCACTGATGAAGTACTGTCGGTGCAGACCTGTGATGAAAGCAGGAAGCAGCTCGATCCAGGTCATCTTGTAACGTTGCAAGAGATGATGATTGGTAAGGATGAACTGAGTCCAGTGAGTGAAGGTGACACACAGTTGTTTGAAGGAGGTTCAGGGAAGATTGACGAGCGAGCCAGGACTCTGCCCACAGACTCACCCAGCAGAGGAACCGCCGAGGAGCCGCGAGATGCCGGCAAGCGCCCGAGTGGTGGACTGCACATGCCTCCTGTTAGAAAACCTCTCAAACAAACGCTCGCTCACAGTCACATTGTCCGCGCGTTTGCGCTGAAACCAGGTGGCAGCACTTCGCCGAAGAAAAGCGCTACCCTGCCAGGTCGACCTGTCTCAGTACCTCTCTCAGCAGAGGGAAATCAGTCTTATCTGAGCTCAGAGGCAACTCACAGGAAGAAATCAACTTTCACTCGCTCCCAGTCCAACCAACCCTCGCCATTTGGCGAATACTCCGGAACTAAGAAAGTTGCAGCGCCTCTGACGAAGCTTCGCAGACAGATCAAATCTGGGCACAGCACAGCGAGGAACCTCCTTCAGCAACTGCTGACTGGGGGACACAGTCACTCGGGGAGTCGGGAAGCACAGGCTGAAGGGCGACAGGATGAGGGAGGAAAGAAGAGAGTTGCAGTGAGATGCTTGTCCATGACAGATGATGAGTGGACTGTTGACCCTGAGACTGACCAAGCCAATGACCTTGCGTACTTCAGTGATGATCAGACGTCTGGGTCAAGACAGCGTAGATCAGAGCCAATATCTTACAGACAGACTGACAAGCAGACTGACAAACAGACTGACAGACAGACTGACAGACAGACTGACAGGCAGACTGACAGGCAGACTGACAGGCAAGAGAGGGTAGCAGATGAGACGGTGCAAGGTCACGCTGAGAACCGTTCATCAGTGGAATCTGAGAACAGTCATCTGATCAATTCTTCCTCGTCTTCTTCCTCGTCTTCCTCTTCTGCTGCTGCTCTGGCTGCCTTGGAGGACAATCAAAATAACAACTGTAATGTGAGGACAGATGATGTCGCCTCAGCTGACATTGACATAGATTCACTGTCCAAAAACAGCCAATCACATTGCAAGGAACAGAATGTGGGCGTGTCTTCTGGTAGTCACGGCAGCAGGCTGTTGGCTGATGATGATCACGTGAGTGAAGACAAGCCTGTTCAATTGTCTTGCACAGTTTATCCAAGGGACAACGAGAGAGGAGATATGTCTGGGAGGAATCAGATCCCCGAGTTCCAACAGCTGAACTCATCATCAAGTCCCATACTGACCCAAGACTTCCCCTCAGAGAGTCTCGTGTCACCCATACACATCCTTCCAGGCACTGAGTGTGACGTGTGCATGTCCTTGCTGGGTCTGTGTCCTCTACACTCCATGCCTCGGGGTCAAGGGTCAAGTTCTGACGACTGTTCTTCTATCAGTAGTATCGAGTCAGACACTGAGATCTATGAGCTGAGACCGGACTTTGAGTCACCACACATTCTCCTTCTGCCAGTTCGGCAGAGAGGACAGAACAACCTTGACCTCGCCTTTAGGTACGACCACTCGGAGGACCTTGAGGCAACGTTGCCAGGGCAGCCAAGGCAATCATCAACTCCACAAAGGCAACAGCAAAACGTTCAAGATAAGGAGAAACAACAGCGGTCTGTTGGGAGGGTGGGTCAGTGTGAACAACTGGATCAACATCAGCTGTCAGAGCAGCCAGGTGCTCAACAACATGAACTCTCAAAGCAATTAGACGTTATAGAGCAACATGTGGCTCAAAAGCAACATGAGCTCTTCAAGCAACACGAACTCTCAAAGCATCATGAGCTCTCCAAGCAACATGAGCTCTCTAAGCAACATGAACTCTCTAAGCAACATGAGCTCTCTAAGCAACATGAGCTCTCAACGCAGCAAGAGTCTGAAGGAGAAGATGAGCAGCGGATAGAATCTGATCCCGCGACTGCTGCAGCTAGTAGCACCGGTAGAAAAGACAAACAACATCAGGTCTTGCTGAGACATATGCAACACAGCACAGAAGAACAACTGCAACAACACTGGATGGAACAACAGCGGCACTACACGCTGGACATGTGTGAGAAACAGAAACAGCGTGATGAGGAAGAGGAACAGTGTGAGAAACAGAAACAGCGTGACCAGGAACAGGAACAGTGTGAGGAACAGAAACAGCGTGATCAGGAACAAGGCCAAGAAGAGGAACTTGACCGTGAGGATAAACGTCACGTGGTACATGACGCAGAGAGAGATGTATTACAAGAACAAGAACAAGCTGAGTCAGAGGGCAATGTTGGCCTGCAGGAACAGGAGGGGCATCAAGGCAAGATGGAGGAGCAGCCATTGTGTGAAGAACTAAAACAAGAGTTAACGACTGGGCGGACAGAGCAGAGCGATGAAAGAACGATTGAACAGCACAGGAAACTACAGCGCTTACACGCACACGTGACAAGAACAGAACAAGAGCAACGTGTGCAACATGAGCTTCAGCTTGAAGAACGGAGACAAAAGCAGCTTGAGCTTGAAGAACGGAGACAAAAGCAGCTTGAGCTTGAAGAACGGAGACTAAAGCAGCTTGAGCTTGAAGCAGAAAAACAGAAGCAGTTTCAGCTGGAAGAATTGAGACAACAGCAGCTTGAGCTTGAAGCCGAGAGACGAAGGCAGCTTGAGCTTGAAGCCGAGAGACGAAGGCAGCTTGAGCTTGAGGCAGAAAAACAAAAGCAGCTTGAGCTTGAAGCAGAAAAACAAAAGCAGTTTGAGCTTGAAGCAGAAAAACAAAAGCAGCTTGAGCTTGAAGCCGAGAGACAAATGCAGCTTAAGATTGAAGAATTGAGACAAAAGCAGCTTCAGCTTGAAGCACAGAGACAAAAGCAGCTTCAGCTTGAAGAATTCAGACAAAAGCAGCTTGAGCTTGAAACAGAAAGACAAAAGCAGCTTAAGATTGAAGAATTGAGACAAGAGCAGCTTCAGCTTGAAGCACAGAGACAAAAGCAGTTTCTGCTTGAAGAATTGAGACAAAAGCAGCTTGAGCTTGAAGAATTGAGACAAAAGCAGCTTGACCTTGAAACAGAAAAACAAAACCAGCTTCATCTTGAAGCAGAAAGACAGAAGCAACTTGAGCTTGACGCAGAAAGACTAAAGCAGCTTGAGCTTGAAGCAGAAAGACTAAAGCAGCTTGAGCTTGAAGCTGAAAGACAAAAGCAGGTTGAGCTTGAAGCAGAAAGACAAAAATTCATTGATCTTGAAGCAGAAAGACAAAAGTACTTTGAGCTTGAAGCAGAAAGACAAAAGCAGCTTGAGCTTGAAGCAGAAAGACAAAAGCAGCTTAAAGCAGAAAGACAGAAGCAACTTGAGCTTGAATCTGAAAGAAAATTGCAGCTTGAACTTGAAGCTGTAAGACAAACGCAGCTTGAGCTTGAAGAACAAAGACAGAGACAGCTTGAAGCAGAAATACAAGTGCAGCTTGAACTTGAAGCTGTAATACAAAAGCAGCTTGAGCTTGAAGCTGAACGACAAAGACTGATTGAGCTTGATGAACAAAGACAAAAGCAGCTTGAGCTTGAAGCAAAAATACAAAAGCAGCTTGAGCTTGAAACAGAAAGACAGAAGCAACTTAAGCTTGAAGCTATAAGACAAAAGGAGCTTGAGCGTCAAGCTGCAAGACAAAAGCAGCTTGAACTTGAAAAGCAAAAACAAAAGCAGCTTGATCTGGAAGAAGAAAGACAAAAGCATCTTAAGCTTGAAGCTGAAAGACAAAAGCGGCTTGAGCTTGAAGCTGTAAGGCAAAAGCAGCTTGAGCTTCAAATTGAAAAGCGAAAGCAACTTGAGCTTGAAGAGCAGAGAAAAAGACTGAACAATGAGAGCGCACTAACTGCTAGGAGTACCAATGATACAGGCGTCGAGCCTGTTTACGTTAGTGACCTATATATTCCTGGCAAGTTGCCAGCTGAAATACATCACATTCAATTATCCCCTTGCAAAGAATTCCAACAAGAATCAGCCTCTTCTTTCTGTACAAGCAGCTTAGCCAATCAGATTAGAGTTGACAGGAGGGCAGTGGGAGAGGGGGAAGAGCTATCGATGGGTGGAGCCATGGAGGAATTTGAACTTCATCTTTGCAAGGATCCAATACCTTCAGTCATTAAGCCCGAACCGTTGTACATCAGCAACAAGGCTTACATCACAGCTGATCCGACACCACGTGGTTGTGAGTCACGTGGTTGTGAGTCACGTGGTTGTGAGTCACGTGATACAAAGCCACTATTATCACGTGTAGAGCCTAGCCAGACCGCTGGATCAGAGGCGAGCACAGATGTTCTACAGATTCTTCATGCAAGGAGGATTCTCTCTTCCTTCCTCAAACCTCTCACCGTCGCAGCCTCGGACCATCCCCTAAGTGCACCTGCACTCAAGCAGGAGCTTCACCCACCCCCTACACTCGACCTCCCTTCACCCCCACCCCTACCTACGAGTCCCCCACCTCTCCCCAGACATTCTCTACTCAAGGAATCAAGACAGAGTAATGAGGATGATGAAGTGTTCGGTGGGCGGCAACAAGCATTCAGAGATGAAGAACCTCCTACCCTCAGGACTTGGACAACGAATCCAGCACGTCGACCAGTCAGCGATCCAGCTGATGAAGGCACTCACAGAGATTCCAACAATAACTTCCCTGCAGCGACCAGAGATGCTTTCACTGACAGGGAGAACAGCGAGCCAGCAAGAGATCTAAGTGCCTCACAGTCTTATGATCAAGGACGGGGAATGGTTACTGGGAGCAAACCTGCACAACTATCTGTAGACAAGTCAGTCTGGGCTCCTGCTTCAAGGCTATCTGTGGACAGATCTGAGTGCATTGCAGTGGAAGTGACGCAGACTAATCGTGTAATTGTCGTCGACGGCAAGGAACAAAAGAAGAAGCGACCGGCATCGCTGGGCGAGTCCAATATGCGGGCATTGGGCGAGTCCAATGTTGTGACGTCGAGCACTAGGATGACTTACATGCCCACAATCGTGAACAGTGCACCGACCAATCGGATCATAGGTCAACGACCTTTACGCAGAACTCGTCCAATTTATAGCTCATCAGCTGTGATGACGTCATCGCCGCTGCGACGCGAGTTATAGCATCAGTAGACAAGACGTCATACGACGCACTGACTAGACAATAGACATGACGTCACACTGACTGGACATGACGTCACACACTGTCTAGACATGACGTCATGTGACCAATATGTAACGTCACGCAAACATCTACCTCGGGAAGGATTCTGTATACGGAACTGTATTCACTTTGAATGAACAGACCTGTCAGGATATAAGTTCTGATAAGATGTGAGATTGGATGATGAACAGCTACTTTGGGAGACATTCCATCTTTCAACTTAATGCTTCTGAGAGAAAATAATTGTAACTTGTTTTGTACTATAATGTTCAGGAATATTTGGTTTAAACTGCTTGATTTTTTTCATGTATTTAATCGAATAATGAAGATTAATATCTCGCCTGCAGTTATTGTGTAAAGTGACATATCTTTGTATGCATGTCTTTGATATGTGTGAACACATCGATACTGTATGATGTTCAATGATGTTGTATTTACATCAAATATCCCTGATGCAATGTGTATCTCCATTGCTCATGTAGCTACTTGCTACAGTTCTTGTACTTGCTACAGTTCTTGTACTTGCTACAGTTCTTGTACTTGCTACAGTTCTTGCAGCTACTTGCTACAGTTCTTGTACTTGCTACAGTTCTTGTACTTGCTACAGTTCTTGTACTTGCTACAGTTCTTGTACTTGCTACAGTTCTTGTACTTGCTACAGTTCTTGTACTTGCTACAGTTCTTGTACTT
>JAQFYQ010002913.1:0-11183 GCA_034694885.1 Buchholzia appendiculata
CATTTTCCTGCCTCGACACTTTGTCGTTCATTTTCTTGTCGTTCATTTTCCTGCCTCAACACTTTGTCGTTCATTTTCTTGTCGTTCATTTTCCTACCTCGACTATTTTAATTTCCTTGTCGTTCATTTTCTTGTCGTTCATTTTTCTGCCTCAACACTTTGTCGTTAATTTTCTTGTCTGTCATTTTCTTGTCGTCCATTTTCAGTGTTCCTATCAATATCTATAATCTATTACAATATTGCAAAACTAAGTCTGATTAGGTGCGGAGTGGATTGCTAACCTTGAATCTGGCTTGGTGTGACCACCGCCATCCAGAACAAGGACTAATCTTCAGAAAGATGTCCAATGAATCCTTCGACCGGTTCCAGCTCGATCCTTGTGCTGACTGGGTGATCCATGTCGACGACCATGTATCCAGCCAAACCGTTCGTTCTTTTCCGCTTACCACTGAAGAGGAGAAACGTGTAAAGACAATAAAACATAGTTGGTTATATTTTGGGCTAAAGCGTTACTAGTAATTACTTCAACGATGTATAAATATAAACCGCAACTGTGAAAAATTTCCAGTATACATTGGCAATTAAACACGAAGCTGATTACACTGGTGTTTGTCAGCCAACAGTTTGTGTGTAGGTGAAAGACCGTTTTGAAACTATATAATGACGATGTACTGAATGCCTATATTTAAAGCGTGGATATTTCACAAAATTGTCTTTCTACAATTTACCCAAATGTTAGTATTACTTTAATGTACGGTAGCCCTGCTGAATAATTGTTAGATTGGAAAATTATGAAAATATCTCAATGTGCCGCCAAATATACATATCAGTGAACTACTTTTTAACATTTTATTTTGATGATTATCATCAACGCCAATTCAATTTGAAATACCAACGGCTAAATCGTATTAACCGTACGATAATGATAAATAATTCTGTGTAATAAATACAACTTGAAGGATGCTCAATCCTCGATACGAATTTAATTCTATAACAATGAAGATAAGTGATGCTTTAAATGTGATCACATTTAAAGCATCGCTTTGCGTTTGCAGTTGAGATTTGATTGTTGTTCTTGAGCTTTTGCGAGCTTTTATTTTAATTTATTGTCCGCAACTCGTTGAAGGATCAAAAATGTTATATGATGCAGCTGTTTGGAAATTTCAATTTCCCCCAAATGTTTGAATTTGGATTCGATTCCTTGCTTTCTTTTGACTCGATTTGAACCAGAGTATAAATGATTCATGCACACTATCATTTTTCATAGATTTCTGTGTGAGAAGCGTTGCTGACACTGACAAGCTATCTATACGCATGCTATAGAATTCCACTTTTATCAGGACACAGTGTAGTCGCATCATGAAAAGTAGCGCAAATGCAAAAAAAATCGGATTTAATACTACGTCGTCTTTCTCTTTTTAAGACCTCTTTGGAGATTGCATTCAGACCAAACTCAGAGAAGTAGCGCATTGTAAAAAAAAGTATCGCAATCAAAGCTGGATCGACCAGAAATGTAATACAACTCTATGATCCGTTATTTTATGTCCAGAATGCCTTAACTGTGTACTGTATACTGTGTATCGGTCATAGATACGTGCGTCCCGTTTATTAACATTATCATTAACCGCTATTATTTATAGTGGTTAACAGTTAAACCGCTCTCGGAACACATAAATAATTATATGAAACAGTTTCTGCACATCTAAAATAAGTACCAAAATATATAGCGTAATTTAAGTAATAACTATCATTATGTACACAATTCAAGAAATGTGAGTTCAAAGTTTGTCATAAAATAAAATATATCTTATTTAAATTTAAAATTATTAAAATTAAAATTGTTAAAATTAAAATTATTTAACAATAAAATAATTTTTGTAAAACAATTCTGTTCTCTTACAATGAAAATTTCAGTTAAATGAAATTGAATACTCAAAATTTCGTGGCTCAACAATTTGAAACTGTACAAACTCCATTCATTTCATCACAGGGTCTGTACTATTTTGTTTTTCACTCTACAGTGTAGGTCGATATTATGAAGACAATCATGATGGTCCGAAATCTAGCAGTCTAACCCTTTGAAGGATCCATGAAACTGTGAGTCATGTATGAAAACTGAATCTGTTTAAATCAACATCACTTTTATATTGTAAATGCTTAAATCTACACCACCTTTATATTTCAAAAGTTCTTATCATTCACATTATAAGTTTTATTTCGGTTTCTTCATTTTATGATTACGTGGATAAGTGTTAAAAAGATTTCTTACTAAAGAAACGGATCAACTCGTCCGTGACCGACAGCGGCCCGACCCCTTCCCAGTGTGGCCAAGGCTTCTAGTTCCGCAAGGCGCTGATCTGACGAGGTTCTCTTAATCCTATACAAGCAAATAATATAACGGTCTACATATTGCATAATTTTATATTCATTGTTATTCATAAGAAAACATAATATGTAAAACATCTGTTATAATTGTATATACGAGATTGTTTGAATATTTTAATGTTATTTAGTAACCATAAGCATTTAATTTAAATGCATTTTGTAAATATAAATATGTCATTTTAAAATAGTAGCAAACGAGTGAAATAATTCGAGCAGCATAAACTTTACTTAGCGGTTTCCATTTAAGATTGCAATTCTCCAAATTGAGTTAAATGACTGAAAAGAAATATGCGAAATATGCGAGTTGCATTTTTAAAATTCAAATCCCGTTGAAAACAAAAATTTTATGTTGTATCTTCTAATCAAAAGTTAACACACAATTAATTAAATGTAGAAAGGATAATGAAGAAACAAATTTATTTTGCACTGCCGTTAAGCCTCTGAGGGTTCCGCAGCATTCAGTAACGTAAGTATGTCAAATGGAACTGGCATAAAATATAATCCTTATACTAAACATGTTCTCAGCCGTCCAGTAAGATGATGTGTAAGTTCAGCTGAAGCTATTTCACATCCAAATTCACTTACACGAAGTCATCAGTGAAAATTCTAAGCCTTTAACCCTTCAAGCCTTAACTGCATTCATTGTTTTATTCATTCATTCATTCATTCACTTCATACACAGACATAAGTCCAGTATTTTATTCTTTGCAATGTACTTTCATGATCGTCTCCTTCTCTGTATAACCCTGCAATCATCCTGCCAAAGCAGAATGATTGCAGAGCACCATTTCAGCCAGTTCTTTGTGCATCAAATCCTTTGTTCAGCAAATTCTTTGTGCAACAAGTTTATTGTGCATCAAATCCTTTGTGCAGCAAGTTCTTTGTGCAACAAGCTCATTGTGCAACATGCTCATTGTGCAACAAGGTCATCGTGCAACAAGGTCATTGTGCAGCAGGTTCTTTCTGCAACAAGATCATGGTGCAACAAGTTCATTGTGCAACAAGTTCATTGTGCAACAAGTTGATTGTGCAACAAGGTCATGGTGCAACAAGTTCATTGTGCAACAAGCTCAATTTGCACCATAGCCATAGTTCGCACAGAGATAAAAACATACTTATACTGTCTAAAAATTCATGGACCTACAGTTACCAATTATTCAGAAGATAAAAATGTTAACAACACCAATCAAATATAAAATCGAATCAAGAGGCTAAGAAACTACCGGCCATCGAATGAACAAAAGAATTAAGCTTATAATCAAAAGATAATAATCATAATAAACACCTATATTGCAAGACTATATTGCAGAGGAGCAGCTCAGACGCTGGTATAGAGTGTGTAGCTGTGATGAGTCATATAACTTCCTTGGGAAATCAGCGAGAATACATAAAATTCTTTGTCTGACGTCCACTCGAAAACGACTGAGAATTACATAATTCGTACTAGCCCTGTTGCTTAATTTTACGTCATGCAAGTCTACGGGTTCTCATTGAAGTTGAATCCAAGCATTTTATAATATTTAAAAATTAAATTATTAATTTAAAATATTATTCTTTGAAATTACTAAATTATGGTCCTCTGTGCTAAAATTCTTGTCATTCTCTTTCATTTAACACTGAAATTTCTCTACTACACACGGGATCACGTGACTACACCACGCCTACACACGGGATCACGTGACACGAGGTATCACCGCTAGTTGTCATCAGACCACGCCCACCATTTATCACGTGTCATTTTCTAGCACGGCAATTACGTCACTAAATCCCGCCCACGATGACATCACGCAACTCTCGCAAGAACAAGAACATGAAACTGATGGCGAGTCAAACTGTCGATCAATCCAAACTGCAACTCATACTTATCGAAATCGTGTGCTAATAAAAGAAACTTAGGAAGTGGAAGATTTCGGTTAGTAATTTGTCCTTCTAATTTAATGAAACGATTTTACAGTGGAAGCTTTTATAAAGACATTCACCTGTTGAGCTTTTAAAAGCCAAAAATGCATAATAATTTTATAATTTAATCTCTGCAGAAATTATCCGCATTCATAAAACGGAGCAGAACGTAACGTACAACAAACTATGAACAACTATTATCTACTTTTTTGTGCATATCAGTTCTTCAAAAGCAGAACAGAGCTGCGAGTGCTAATTAGAATGCGAGATTGTGCGTGCAATTACGTTTTTATTTAATTCCATACTTATACATTTTGTAGCATTAATATGTAACGCTCATTACTTGATGTGATTCAAGTACATGTCCTCACCTCAAATATTTAGTTTTAAATAGAAAAACGTGTTTTGTACGGAATGCACATGTTGCACGACCACAGAAAGACGAAAGCAAAAATAACAGAAGATCAAAACTGAACGAAGTTAAGAACTGTGTCCACCCACGCCGGTGCTTTGTGAGAGCAAAGCACCAAACAACCTTTGAAGATGACAGCAGATCTGCGGGTGAACTTATTCAATTACGCTTCCTGGCGCACTTCGACGCCACTCAGAATATTACGATCAGACATTTTGTCTGGAAATATTCACGACGACATTCAAATTGACGGGAAAATGACTTTATCGTAAATGCAATTGTAGCCGGAGTAAACAAAGGAAGTTCATGGCCATAAATGTCTTTCAGCGAATCCAGAACGACTTGGAGATATACCATGACTGAGAATGCCAGCACATGCCCGCGTACATTGCAACAAGCACTATGTGATTCTGCTCACTTTGTCGATATGTGATTCTACTCACTTTACGTCGATTAAGTTCAGATTAACATGCATTTAAAGCTCTAGTCACTAGTTAGCTGTTTGATACTTACATTCAGAAAGACTGCATAAAATATCGATTGCGATAAATGTTCAAACTATTACGTTTTTGTCTACTTTACAAAGTTTAGAAAGTACATATAAGCTGATCGTAGATAGTAGTTTTAATCCTTCAAGAAATTATAAGACTAAATTGATTAATGAATCAAAGAAAACAGTCAAAACCAATTAGCCAGACAAAAAACAAAATAGAACAATTTATAGTTGATTTTTTAGTTTTGTTAGTTTTAGAAATATTCTTATCTAAAGCCTTGGCGATATCTTTATCTGCAGCACATCACGGAATTCACCTTATCAGCAAGACTCGTTGTGCGCATTAAAGTACAATTGAGTCAGTATAATCTCGCAACAGTTGATTCCTCTGAGTATGATTTGCTTTTCGTATCACTGCCACCAGAGTGCATGGTCATCATTCAATTGTTAATCTGATTGGTCGGTGAGATCACAGTAAAGATAAGGTAATGGTCGTTTCGAGTGTCCGGAAAGTCGGCTCATATTCTTTATCTGAATACAACGATATTTTATTATCATAGCCAGATTTTATTCCAGCTAATAATGAAGCCTGCCTATCTGATCACATGCGATATTTACATTTTTATATCCAACTCAAAATGTCACATTTATTCTTATATAAAACCAGTAACGTTGCACGAGTTTTCTGAATAATGCTTAGACAAACTTGTAATATCTCATTTCTAAAATATCCATCGAAGGGGGTCATCTCAGCTACATCCCCCCTATACAATGGAGACGGTTTATTACAGGTTGCATTATGTTTCATTATTTCGCAACAGGATTTCTGAATTATCTACGCCTATTTGTATTGCATATTCTATGTTGATAACTCTAATATAGAGAGAGTGTTGAGATAATGGAAACCGCGGGCCATATAAATGTAATTGGTCAAATTTGACAGCAATTAACGGTCACTCTGTACTGTGGCCTTTACGACTCTATGAACCAGACTGAATCTGTGATGTTTGCGTGCATGCGTGCTTGTGTATCTGTGTATGTTTGTGTGTGAATGCTTGAGTGTGTGCCTGTGTATGCGTGTGGGAGTAGGAATTGTTCCCAAAACACATATGCATTGCATTTACGTTAAATGCAATGTAAATGTAAATGCAATGCAAACATGCATAGATAATTCAGAAATCTCCTGTGGGTGTGATGTACCAGCAACTGATTGCTCGTAGCTATAAAGAACGCAATTTGTAGGAGGAAGAGGTCTGCAATTAAATCGACTTCAACTTGAATTTCATGTAGATTAATTTACATGACATGCTGGTATGAAAATCTACATGTAAATCTGTACTATCAATATTGCCAAAGCGCCAATGATGCATGATCTAGTATGAGGGATAAATAAACTAATCAGGGCTGTTAGCCTCACAATTGAAAAGTCCTTCCTTCAAGTGGAAGCTTTAAGATTAAGTGTAGGCGGCTTACGATATTTAGCTTCAATCAATCCTAGTCTCCATCCTTCCTACACCCACTCCGCCACTCCGCTAACATCCACTTCCTTCCACCAGCAAACATAAACGACATATTAATCACTGTCAAGTAGTTCCACCTTTTCATGAGGACAGAACTTCTTCTTTCGCTTCTCTAGTTTCTTCCCTACCTCCTAGTTCAGTATTCATACAATATTTCATACGAAATTTCAAATCAACTTGAAAAGTTAAAAAAAGATTGAACGCACTACAAATATCTAGAACAAAAATTAGAGTAAAATCATTATTAATTCTGTAATCGTTGAAGGGCCTCAATGTAGCCTTTGTTCCAGTGAGAACATGTCGATCAGGGAGACAACAGTTTTAGACGAGCTGTTCAAACATCGCGTTGGAATTGCAGAGAGTGACTCCGAGAAACCAATATAAGATTTATAGTGTTACATTGAACAAAATTTTGTTGTAATCGATCAGTGAAATATAAAGAGTTATTAAGAGATAAAGAATATGATAGATGAACCTAAGAAACTGCAATGAGACACTAAGATTTCATGAGTTCAATTACAGACGATTCAATAATATTAAATGTTTATTGTTGAATTCATTTCTAGGATTGAAGACAGATGAAAAATAATCTTCAATCCAGTAGACAGTAATAAACGGCATCAAAATAGACATTGCGCTATGCAGTAATTGTTCCAGGCCTGAAATAACTGAACTCCTTGACTGAACTCAATGATTGATCTCATTGACTGAACTGATTCATTGAACTCAATAATTGAACTCCTTGATTGAACTCCTTGATTGAACTGATTGATTGAACTTATTGATTGAACTCATTGATTGAACTCATTGATTGAACTCATTGATTGAACTCATTGATTGAACTCATTGATTGAACTCAATGATTGAACTCAATGATTGAACTCAATGATTGAACTCAATGATTGAACTCATTGATTGAACTCATTGATTGAACTCATTGATTGAACTCAATGATTGAACTCAATGATTAAACTCCTTGATTGAACTCATTGATTGAACTCAATGTTGATGAGTTCATGAATTATTTATGTTACAACATTGATGCAGAGAAGGTCTGAAATAAAAGTTCATAATACAATATTTGTTCATTGTTGAATACGTTCCAATGCACTGTAAGATACGTTTCAGATGAGACGCATTTAGAAATTATGCACAGCAATTCCACGGAATTACGTGTATGCTAATTGGTCATATTTAAAAATCCAAAGGTTTGACCGATATGTGTCCTGAAAACATTTTGGGCTTAAAAAAACGATGGGAAGATAAAGAGCAATTTGTATGTTAAAATGTACCCGTACGTAATTTCTATGTACGTTAAGATCATCGACATTCCGAATTACAACTTGCGTTGTTTATTAGAAGTACAGTGAGAAAATTAAAATACATCGGTTTAATTAGGACCATATCAGTTTGAACTGGTGCGCTAAAAGTTGACGCCATTCAGAGAGAGGAATTTAATTTGCAAATCTTTATACATAGAGATACTCTCCGTCAGTTAACTGCGTACATTTGTTTTTGAAATAATATCAACAGTTTTACAGTGTTCGGTTGTAATACAGTTACTGTAGTGGTGATCTGATAAAATTATTTATTAGAAAAAACTTTATCGTGTTTATCCATGATTATTTTAGACATTGACAGTAGTGAAATTATTGTTTTCATAAGACATCAATTTGCAACAACCATGGAAATTTCTGCAAAATCAAAAAGTACTGACAGCAATAAGCTTATTTCCTAAAGTAGTCAAAATAATGCTCGACATGAAAAGTGCTCACGGAAAGGTCGCAACGTCAATTTGTAGCGTCCATTACCGAAAGAAGCGCCGGATTGAAGAATGTAGAAAGTTCAAATCAAGTGTCATCGAACACGCCACTGGACAATGGCCTATAAGATCTATCCCTGCATGCCATGATAGCATTCTAACAAAATATTGACTCAATATGAGCTGCTTACTAAATTACTTTTGAATCATTTTTGATGTATTCCGTTCACTATGAATATATTCTTAAGCAATGATAAGCACGATGATTAAAAATGATGCGCAATCTATAAAAAGATGTCATATTTTCATTAACTTAGTTTTTTAAATTTTAAATTTGTTTAATTTGTATGTCTTCATTAACTGTGCTATGCCTATGAAACATGTTTAAAAGGTCGAATGTTTTCATTAAAACTATTCTCTTTTCATTGTGTTTTCTCATTGCAGTAGTAATGTAATGTTTAATCATGCTTATCTTATTTTTTGTATATTTGCATATTGCTTGCTGACCCTTGTTCTATCACCGAAAATAAATCTCATATAGCTAAACGCTTTTTTACAATCAATTTTACGTATTTTTCAGAAATGATTACAAATAAGTTTTTCATCTTGCTCAGATTTTTCGCAACATACCGCGTATTGCTAGTTTGCACATAGAGTTCGACATCATTGCACACTCACTCCATGCTATGTGACACTGCGACAAATCGCGCTATATGTCAATAGACCGCTTTGGGATTATAATTTATAGTGTTAATATCTAGCTGATTAAACGCCTGTGTGTGGTAGAAAATCCTGTACATTATAAAATGCCTATGAATTTCACACTAACGTTTCAGATTTTCTCCCAAAATAAAAATATTCGTCAAGAAGCTCAAATTATTTCAAGCAAATGCATACCAAGCAATCAATTTAATATCAACACTGCGTATATCTTAAATTGTTAGAAAACTTGAAATTTGTGCGAAATTCAATGCTACTATAGGCTTTTCTGCCACACACGGGCGTTATAATCAGCTAGATATTAATACTATAGATTATAATCCCAAAACGGTCTATTTTTGACATTATTTGACGCCACGTGACGCCATAGTCTCGCGATCAAACAAAAACAAACAGCAGGCCTACCGTTGACTCCTACCTACACGCGGAATGTAAATAGCATCAAGCTAGCCTTTGATATTATCATCGGTATAATGCACGACTGTTTTGCATGAGCATGGAATGAATTCGTGTAGCGTTTAGATTTGCGGGCAGAAATTAGATAAATATTGTTGTCACTCGAAGCATAGATTTGATATATCTACGCTACAAAAGACCCGAATCCAGGAAAATCCTATTAATATAATAGAAGACGGCTTGTGATTGGATAATAAGATAGTGAAGAGAATTTCTCAGTGTAATCTGATGGACACCTGATGATGTAATACGCGATGTACTGAACAACACAGTGGCCAGCAGACCAGACTTGGTGTCATCTAAAACTAGTAGACATGACATAGTGTCATCTATGACTATTAGACCAGACATAGTGTCATCTATGACTATTAGACATGACATAATGTCATCTATGACTATTAGAGCAGACATGGTGTCATCTATGACTATTAGACCAGACATAGTGTCATCTATGACTATTAGACCAGGCATAGTGTCATTTAGAACTATTAGACATGACATAGTGTCATCTAAAACTATTAGATATGACATGGTGTCATCTAAAACAATATTAAACCCGACATGGTGTCATCTATGACTATTGGACTAGACATGGTGTCATCTAGAACTATTATATCAGACATAGTGTCATCTAGAACAATTAGACCAGACAAAGTGTCATCTAGGTGTCATCTAGAACTGTTAGAAGTGGCTGGACTAGTTATCAATATCTGTGATCGTAAATGATATCAGCTAAACTATCTACCAAAATCGTTTTATTTTATCGAGCATCATTATCTACCGAACGTCTCACACTGGCAGTCAGCCAGTCCAAAGCACAGCCACGCACGTACCAAGGGAAGAGAAAACAATATAAACACAGTGAGAGTGAAACTCAGCTTTATATGTATAATATCATTAGGATTTATTTTCTTGTTCGCACACTACTCGCATATCATATGACGTTTTTCTTGAAACGGGCTCTAACGGCCCGGAAAGTACATTTTTGGTCTGATCAATAGTAAATTGACTGTTAAAATAGCAAATGAAATCCAGCTATCAATTCATTCAGCTTTACTTTAATACGTTGAGCACAGAATAAAAGTCCCCCACCTACTCTCGGCCTGATTGACACCTGACACCAAATATAAGATAAAAAATACACCTAGAGCAAAGTACCTAAATGTATCTGAATACAACATTCTCTGCTAGCTTTTGTTTTTATGTTTATTCAAAAACACTAAAAGTTATTTGCGATAAAAAATTTAGGCAGCATGGACGGCGATATTTAATTGATTTAACCACGGTCAGATCGAATGAGTAGATCTTTCCATGCTAAAGTAATTTTCGTCACTCGAAATCATGCCACGTAAGTCAATAATGAGAGAACTATGACCTTGGATCATTGCAAGTCGTCGCAAAAATAGACAAGAAGAAACGCGTATTCTGCGCGTTGTGCAGACAACGAAAAGATCTTGTAACCGTGTGTCTACACCTGCGATATTATCGTACGATATTATCGTACGATAATATCGTACGATAATTATAGCTTAATTA
>JAQFYQ010002914.1:0-11180 GCA_034694885.1 Buchholzia appendiculata
CGATCGTATAGGCTATAGTCGTCAGCTAATTGAAAACTTCTAAATTCAATTTATTGATTTACAGGTAGACAACTTTGGAAATGCACAAAAAGTGCAGTCACGATGCCCAGAAATCTGCTCACTTATTTGTTTTGCCCAAAATCTATGGGCTGAAGTATAGCTGTTCTTATGAGACGAAACGAAGCTGCTTTGAGTTTTGTTGTTGTTGCATCATTATTCTATTTCTATTTCATTGTGACATGACTTTGACTTCGTTATGGTCAGTTTTGCGAGTGACATTTTTTTGTTTCGGTATCATCTACTATTTTATTTTGTTTACGTGCGGTTTTCATTAATGATATTAATTGTTATGTTTAGTTTTTTACCATCTTCGTCATCGCCAATTGTCAAAATATTGATCTCCAATGACGAGCTTTTCAAGGTCACGGTCTACAAGATCAAGGTCATGATCTCCAAGGTCAAGATCTCCAAGGTCATAGTCATGAAGCCCTGGCTTACAATGATCACGTGACATTCTTCATGCGAAGCTTGTGGACGTCAAGCAGACAAATAAAAAAAAATAGTTGATTCTGTCGAGGCACAATGACCAATCGCAATCAATGACACAATCAGCGACTTAATCACTATCAATGGCTCAATCACAAATGTCAATAATGACTAAGTAATTAATTCCGTATTATACGAAATCGAGTAGACCATGCATAAACAAAATTCGTTTAATACAACAAAACTGAGCGCCTAAGACCTGCTAGTAGGAAAATCAGTATTAAAATATTCATAGCATAACAGTAGTTAATTGTTCAAGTAATATTCATAGAGAGACGATCCATTAACTACGTCATGTCGGGAGAGGGAGGTAGGCCAAGCTGCAGGTCACGTGTGACGGAGGGGGGGGGAGACGGCGTGATTTAGACAATTGTCAACCAAGGTTCACAGCTTTTCAAGTCGAAGTTTAAATCATCAGAACATTTTAGAAAACGTTTCTGGCTCGAATATTGTTGCTCATCAAGTTTGAGCATTCGGAATCGATCAGATGCAAAGTTGAATAACACCTCTTTCCTATGAACAAAATTTTTTGGGCGTCGCGAGTCAAGTGTAATTGGGGGAGGGGCTTGGGGAGGGCTTGGGGGCTTGGAAGGGAACGTGGGTGGGGGAGGCTTAAAAGGGCGTGGGTGGGAGGGGCTGCACACTGACGATAAAAAATGAAAAACGTTATAATTAATGGATGGTCTGAGTATGAAAAATATTTACAAAACACTTGTAGCCCAAGGCACCGATAAATCTATACACTGTACAAAAACACTTCAACTTATATTGCAAAATCAGTGAGACTTCTCTGTAAAACTTAAACACGTACGAACACTATAACAGCAGGACAGAGAAAATATACAAAAATTGATTGCTATCAGCAAATACTTTTTTGGATTCAATAATGCCATCGCCTTATGGCCTGATGCCCTTCCTGAGCGCAACCTCATTGCTCGTTATGTGTTGAAGTGTCCCGAGAGAGAGAGAGAGAGAGTTACTCTGTTTGAATTGACAAATTAAATTACAGATCAACATAGTTATAATTACAATAATAATAGCAATACAAACAAGGCAAATAAGAATAACATTACAAATATAGGTCTATACACTAAAGTAAATTCATTACAAAACCATTTTTTGTTATTTTATTGTACAATTCAAAGATCCCAATATGCAGCTGCAACTGTATGACTCAAAAAAACATAGCGTTACGGTAAAAACAGAGATTACTTAAAAATCGTATCACAAAAACTATACTGCATAAACAATATATGTTCACTGTAACCGTGTAAAAAAGGCTGAACATTGAACACTGTCCATCCATTTGTTCTAAAGACTAGATCACTTTACGCTCTCGCAAAATATTGTACTGTAGAAATCCATACATTCAATTCTAGATCATCAACACAGAGTGAATAAGTAATGAGAACATGGGAAATGCAACAAAGTAAGCAAGTAAGAAGGAGACAGAACAGTTCGCAACTTCAAGTACATCACTTCATCGTCTACTTATATCTAGCAAACAGATTTGGCTGCCTTCGATCATCAACAATGTTGGATCGTGGCTCAGAGTCAGAAACTTCAATGCTGAGCGGTTCATCAGTGACGAAAGAGTGGTAAGGTCTGTCCGATGATCCAGTCATCGTGTCATCCTCTTCATCGTGATGTAGAGCGAACGTCTGAGCACTGTTCGAATCATCATCCTCTGCAAGACCTACCTCAGCCTCACTCAGACCTACCTCAGCCTCCCTAAAACCTGCCTCAACCTCAGCGTTGGACCTTGTCAAAGTCTTGCGCTTGCTCGCACTCTGGCTCGTCGAGGTGGCTGCTGGAAGCTGACTTGGACTCAGTCTTTCTCGGCTGTTCAGATCCACCAAGGGTCCACTGTAAAATCCGTCTTCCAACGAGTCAAAGTAAAATGGTAACGTTTCTTGCTGAGTGGCGCTTTCAAGTCCGTACATTTGAACACGAGGTACGTCTGCTTGTCCTGAAAGACGCGTAACACTGGGAACCTCATCTTTGGCATCTCCTACGCTCTTGTCCCCTCCCGTTGTAGCATCGACTTCGGCAGTTCCACTGTTCTTGCTCCACCTCGTTGTTGATGTAGCAGGAACGTCATCAGTGCTACACCGTGTATAAACAGCAGCGGCTCCTCTGTTTGACCCCGCTGGGTTCGGCGAATCGTAATTTCTCAAGCTCACTCCGATATCAACGAAAGCAGGAGTGTGTCTTGCTCCGTCAGCTCGCTTGTTGGGATCAGTGACGTCACCTGTCTGCTCGCTGGCAAGGGCGACCTCGAGAGCTTTCAACTTGTCCACGTACTCCTCGCATTCGCCTTCCAATTGCGTCTTTCGTGAGGACTTCAATTTCGTCATTTCATCGATGTATTCCTGACTGAATTTACGTACGGCTTTACATTGTTCTACGTCACGTATGACGTCATCAGCTGTCTGCATCAGGTTCAACTCAGTCTCTCTTTTACCCAGGAACCTCTTCAGCTGAAGCTCCTCCTCAAACAAAACCCTCCCCCGATATTTCTCAATCAAATTGTACCTGCCTTGTTCATAATCATCTTCTACGAGTAATCTTTTGTTGCAGTAGAATTTGAACAAGCTAGCTTTGTTAGTGATATATTTGGGCGGCAAATCCGAGACCTTTTCCGACAGTTCGAGCTTCAAGCAGTGTACGTTCACTAGGAAATCTTTCTCAATTTTGGCTTCATACATTTTGAGATCGCAGTAATGCTTGGCTACGAGGTTGCAGGGATCTATTCTAATATCCTTCCTCGCCAGGGCTTTCTCTATCCTTGCCCTGTATTCCTCAAACGGACTTGCATCTTCTTCGCAAGCATTATCCTCCTCTATTTTCTTCTCTTTCTTTCTTATCGCGTTCACAAGATTACTCCACTCTGTATCAAACTTATTCTTGACCTTGCGCATCTCACTTTCATACGACGACTTAGTTCGAACATAATCGTCGGATTCTAGAAAATCTGGTGTCTCGCTTGGTTCATGCAGCTGCTCGACAATATCCGGAAAATAACTTTCTGGCATCGTCTGCCCCTGCCCCATGACCTCTTCCAATGTCACTGACAGTACCGTGGGAACAACAGGTTCTGCTTCAGGATCGACCACCCATGACGTCATCGATGACCTTCGTGAAGGTCGGCCCGATCCAGGCGTCACCATACCAGACGGAGTTTGAGAAACGCCCCTATCGATAGGAATCGTCCGTGAGCCCTGATTCGCCATAGGCTTGTTCTTACCTCCTGCTTCCACATTACCTCCAGCTTTCCGGCAACAGTTGGAGCGAACTTTTTCTCTGCAGCAGACGAAGACGACGATGAGGATTATGGCTAATACGACGGCTGCTATGACTCCAGCTATGATGGCAACAATGTGCTTGGTGCTGACGGGCGATGGTAGTGGAGGAGGTTTTGACGGCTCAACATCCACATAGAGCATCCCGTAGCGATAACTAGTACCATCGGTGCCATCGTAGCAGATGTATTTACCGGTATCGTTCAGCTGGAGTTCCGTGATAGTCATGGTGTGACAGTTTGAACCAATATTGATGTATATGAACCGTACATCTTGCCCGTAATACTTGAGCCAAATTCCCATATTCTTCTTTATGACCATAAGTTCTCTGAAAAGTCCGGGTCCTTCAGACCCGAGCGGCTGGTAAGCCCAGCTGCCTTCCTTCTCCTGCATGCCACAGCACTTGAATGTCACCTCAAGGCCTACGGACTGGGAGACATTTGCTGGGCTTACAGAGAGAGAAGAGCAAGAGTAGAAGAGAATGGAGAACAGGATCAAGAGCAGGGGAACGGGTTCAGGTTTGACATGGATGATTACAGACATCGTTCGTAGACAGGAAGAGAATTACAGTAGTCAAGTAGAGATGATAACACTGAGTTCAGAGTTCAGCAGCGTAGTTAGTCGCAGGCAGTTAGAGTTGAACGTCTCTCGTCTTCTTCTCTAAAAACAACAGACAGTTATAGATCAGTTTAGAGGACATTTACAGGACATTTATGGGACATTTATAGGACAGTTAGAGGACATTTATAGGACAGTTAGAGGACATTTATAGGTCAGTTAGAGGACATTTATAGGACAGAGAGGACATCAATAGGACAGTTAGAGAACATTTATAGGACATTTATAGGACAGTTAGAGGACATCTATAGGACATTTATAGGACAGTTAGAGGACATCTATAGGACATTTATAGAACAGTTAGAGGACATTTATAGGACATTTATAGGACATCTATAGGACAGTTATAGGACATTTATAGGACATTTATAGGACAGTTAGAGGACATCTATAGGACATTTATAGGACATCTACAGGACAGTTAGAGGACATTTATAGGACAGTTAGAGGACATTTATAGGACATTTATAGGACAGTTAGAGGACATTTATAGGACATTTATAGGACAGTTAGAGGACATCTATAAGACAGTTAGAGGACATTTATAGGACAGTTAGAGGACATTTATAGGACAGTTAGAGGACATCTACAAGACAGTAGATATTCATAAAACATTTATAGGACATTTATAGGACAGTTAGAGGACATTTATAGGACAGTTAGAGGACATTTACAGGACAATTAGAGAACATATATAGGACAGTTAGAGGACATTTGTAGGACAATTATAAAACATTTATAGCACATTTATAGAACAGTTATAGGACAGTTAGAGGACATTTATAGGATAGTTAGATGACATCTATAGGACATTTATAGGACAGTTAGAGGGCATTTACGACACCAACAAGTTTCCGATAATCAACCATGTATTTGAATTCTGGTTTTTAAACTGCGAGATCGAAGTTTTAACGGGTGTGATAGAGGAGGTTTTGGCACAGAAATGTAAGGGGGGATTAGGGGCTACATGCATATTCAACCAGAACTGGCGTTGTGTAAATAACTGGAAGTAAACCTTAACTCTTACCTAAACCTTAATTTCAACTTTAACTCAACCATAAATAAATTGCAATAGACTTTTCCGATTTAAGGAGGTGTTTCGAGTTCAAACCCGCTACCGCCGCGAAAAAAATCGTAAAATTTATGATGTTTTTCAGAAAGTCAAATTTAAAAGTCCAGCCTCCACAAATTGAAAACTCTCCCAATTAAAACCTGACTACGGGCCTGACCATAGACCTTGCCCTAAACATGCTTCACCTAAAACAGACCTCCGACATTAGAAAATCTCTTTAACCGTTTCATAACGTGCATCTTGACAATTCAAACATTGAAGTAACATTCAGTAACTTACACTCATAGACAGCAATCATTGTTGATGATGATGACGATGACGACGATGACGACGATGACGATGCTCATGCCGATCAAGTAGTGATCATTGGTCACAACCGCTCAGTGAAATTATTTTAATAGCGAACAACATGAGGACACGTTAGTGAAGTAAAATGATGACACGACATGACGTCATACAACAATAATAATTACGGTTGTGTTTTATCCAATAGGCTGGAAACTAACCGCTGATGACGTCACATAGACAAACTTCGGGTTATCTTTGGCAACACTTCCTCTTCTGTGTTACAAAGACCACTGTACAGAGGTCGAGACACTGTGTTCCACCTTTGACCTATTGAACTTTGACCTATTGAACTTTGACCTATTGAACTCTCGTTGTCGGTCACGTGTGTACAGTCCTTACTGGCAGACATCTTCCGTGCACCCCACAACTTGCTCCTAACCCCCGACCCTTGACCCTTAACCCCCGACCCCTTGCCCCTGACCCCCGCTGCCTGTCCGCGTACCAGAGGTAGATACTGCTCTGTCTTTCCTTCACTACTACTATTGGAGCAAGTCCGACAGTACGGCCTACCTGTGGATGATGCGTGCATGAAGGTAGGTACATGAGATCCGTGAAGAAATAAGGGAACCTGAGTTCCATGAAGGACCGTGGAGATATGGGACGGACTGATTTCAGCGTACTCATTGTCGGTCCCACCGTTGGGACGAGAATGCGACGTATAGAGAGACTTTGGGATGGTCACAGGCAGCAGGTAACCCGTGGAGGGGACCATGTGCGGCGAGCTATCGGTCGATTGTTGCGGTAGAATATTTGGGTGCAAGTAAACGCTATGCATCTCAACTCCCATTCCGCTACTCTCCTGGCGGTCCAGTCCCTGGGGGGCCATGTTGTCCTTCGTCTTACCAGCTCTCGAGCGAATGAGTAGGCACACAGCTGCGAGAAAGAGCGCCGCTACGACCACGACGCTCACACAGACGACGCTGATGATGATGTTGACGGAACCAGTCTGGATCTGAGCTGTGGAAGGTTGAGGGACTGGAGCTGTGTTGATCTGGGTAGTGGAAGAGTAAGGATTGGAGTCTGGACCTGTCTGATTCCTTGTTGTGCTTCCGCCTGATGACGTAGTTACATCTCTTCCTGGAGCATGGGTTGGTTCTGACGTCACTACAATTACGTCAACACCACCTCCACTGCAATTTGATGTACTGGGGAAGACGACAGGCACTGACCACCTCAATTTGGGGACGGTTCTGTTAGCTCCAGAGTCAAAGGAACTGGAAACCATCAGCGTAAAGTTGTACGTTGACTGCTGAAGTTCCCCAGCATGTGTGTCGCTTGCGAACATCCTAACCAGCGCCGAAGTATTTCCCACACCGGAAGTGTCTCCTACAGTGAGCTCTAGACTTGTCCCAGCAGAGTTCTTCACATCCATCAGATGTTTGAGATCCTTACCGAGCAACTCGACCAGACACATCACCACAGATCTCCTACCAGGCCTCACTTCAACCTCTGTCACGTGACTTGTCCCATCCACCCGTTCAAAGAACACAGAACAAGCAGGCAGTGACGTAATCACAACGAGTTCAGCCATTGCCCCTTCGAGTGGGATCTGTATCTGGCAGACGTAGAATCCCTCATCCTCCGGTAGGACGGACAGAATCGTAACGTCATACTGGCCAGGTCGCGAAGTGTTCATGCGGTACTTGCGGGGAAACTCATTTCTACCGTTGACGTAAATCTTCCTCTTCGGTACTTGATCTGGTTTTTCGAAATATCTCCAATCGACCTTCGCACTGAGCTGATTGACAGAGCAATGGAACGTTACCTGACTGCCCAGAGTCGCGACCGTACTGACTGGGGAAACATCAAATCCAGCTTGCACTAAGGTCCAAGCCGAGCAGAGCAATAGCAGCGTGAACATAGTGGCTGCAGTGATGCTTAAAGTAATACGGCTATACAAACTCTAGCCCACGTTATGGAGGCAGAGAACGCTTAGTTCACAGTCAAGCAGGACAACGGAATGATTTAATCTTTTCCTATGAAGTTCTAACTCGTTGTGACGTTATCACCCACTCTTAGTCTTGTTCTTTCTCTATGGCGTCTCAATGAAATCAAATCTCTATGATGTATTTTCCTACTGCTGCTAGATGTCGCCTTATGACGTATTCTCTTCTTACGGCGTCATCTCTCGATTATGACGTAATGTCTCGCTATGACTTAATGTCTGGATATGACGTAATGTCTGGTTATGACGTAATGTCTCGCTTTGACGTAGTGTCTCACTATGACGTAATGTCACGCGTTGACGTAATGTATATCGCTGCAAAAGCAGGCCTAATGTTCTAATTTAAAAACGGTCCTTTGCGTTTTCTATAAATTGCTTATGTATAAACGTAGTTATATTTCAGTGTCTATTGCTATGTCTATTTCTCTCCGTAAACTGCGCCAATGATGACCAGTCGTCAAGTGACAATGTTGCAGATGATAATCTGTTAATCACACTCTAACGACAACTCGATGCAACCGTTGCTGTCTCATCTAACAACGTTGCAACAACTGTCATCAAGGTTGCTGCAACTAGGCACGAACAGGAACAAGAGGCAGGCGGGCAAACAGCTGTTATATCTCGTTCAATCCTGTATAGCACCAGGCCTGCACACAAAGTACTCACATACAAAGTACTAGCGTGCAGGCTAAGTATATCTGAAACAGAGATGCTAAGTCGTGTCAGTGCTTCCTGTTACTGCAGCTGATTGGCTTACGATATGTTTCGTGACATATCGCGCACCAGGATATGTTCAGCTAGTTAGAAGTTAGTCAGAGAGTTAGAGACAGCTGTGAGCCTGTGACAGCAGCAACGGCAGCAACAGCAGCAGCAGCAGCAGCAGCAGCAGATAGCTGCTTCAGCAGCTTCAGCTGGACCAATCAGCAGCCTCGACTAGTTACGTAACACGGATGCAATGAGGAACGAGGAAGCACGACTTCCAAAAATTGTCTGTCAATTTAGGCCCTATCTTAATTAATGCTTCAAATAACAAGCTGACTAACATTTTCCGAGTCAAATCAAGTCAGAAAGAGTCAAAGTTGACATAAATTTTTACCGGAAGCACTTCAAAACCGTTCGCTTATTTAGTTTGAGGTCTAGCAGACAAGAGGGCTGATCCAAGGAAGACAGGATGACAAGTAGTTCTATCAGACAGGAGGGCTTACTCAAGGAAGGTAGGATAACAAGTAGGTCTAGCAGACAAGAGGGCTTACCCAACGAAGGCAGGATGTCAAGTGATTAGAGAAGTCAGCATAACTGTCCTGGGCGACGATTATTAATAACGACGACGACGACGAAAGTAAACAGATGAGCCGCCAGGTCACAATAGCAAGTCAACAACCTGACACATCAGACAAACTTTCGCCTTAACTACTGGTAGAAATGGCAAAAGTATCACCTGGTCAAAACCTCTGCTGCACCGGATGTGAGACCCGCCTTCAGGGCACCCCTCTCCTCACCTCTCCCTCTTCCTCACCCCTCCCCCTCCCTCGGATGACTGATCCAGCTCATTTCTTCCACAAAACAGCAACGAAAGAACGGGGTCAAAGTTCGAGTCAAGGACGAGTCAAGGTCAAACTCAATACTAGATGTACTCACTCAGTGATGGAGAAACAGGGATGAGGTGTTCTTGAAGATACCTTAACAATGAAAGGCATCTCAACTTCGCTCAAGGCAATTAAGTTAGGACAAGGTATCAATCTTGTCGTCATACCTCAAGCCAAGACTAAAGGTAAATATCAAGACATGGCGAGGCATTTTCTTCAAAGCACCGACAAGGCAAGGAATGTGGTTCAAACCTCAGTCATGACAAGGAAATGTTTCCGCAGACCAAGGGATAACAAAGCGCTTACTGGTCACCAAGAAATGCACGACAAAGTCAAATTTATATAAATTTATTTTTATTGGCTAGTGTAATATCATTGCAAATAACACTAATATAATCTCTCTCTCTCTCTCTCTCTCTCTCTCTCTCTCTCTCTCTCTCTCTTGCTTTTTCTCTCAAAATATTCGATTTAAAGTTACGAATTTATAATTTTTCCACAAATATTGAAATTTGTAAACGCAGAACAGGTGGATTTCCATTTCATGCTTTTGTGTCCAATCCAAGACAAAGCAAGCTATAGTGCGCACTATTCAAAGATGAAGATAAGGTGAAGCATTATTCCCAAGGCAAGGCATTTTCCCAAGGCAAACCACTTTTCCAACGCCTAGACATGGCATGATATTTTCCAATGGCTTTTATTTACAGTCAGCAACAGAGTTTGACACGGGTCGGATCGACCCGAGCCGACCCGCGGGTCTGGTCGGGTCCGCATTTTGGGAAATTTGGAGGGTCGGATTGTTCACATTGCAGTGGGTCGTGTCGGGTCCTAATTTCCTAAAGTCCGCGGGTCGGGTCGGGTCTCAAAATTCTGATCCGTGTTGACCCGCGATAATTGTTATCACCATGTCATGCTTTATTGCTTTTAATATACCCTAGAAATACTTCATGCTTAAAATGCATACATTGAAGCTTGAATATCGAGATAAATACATGTACGTCCACGGCTCATATATATGTGTATAGCAATTATAGTAAACATTACTCATTTATCAAATTGACACCAATTTCAAATTTAAATTATAGGTTTTAAAATTTTAAAAGATCAGACCTATAGACCTGGGTTAAAATAGCTATATTAACTTTTATTTCAGTTTCCCAAGGTCTCTTTGATCATATAATCATTATTGTCAATTGCTCATATGACAAATATTTATTAGTACAACGCTTATTTGTTCAACAACATTAGTATAATAATAGTGTGCACTACAAATATTGTTCCAAAATAAAATTATTGTTTGATATGCATCAGAATTAAATATTTAAAATAAAACTCTAGATAATTCAATTGCATACGAATTTCACAGAATAATTTAACTGAAATATGTTTCATATTAGTTTATAGGTGTCGCGGGTCGGGTCATGTCAAAAAGTCCATGGGTCGGGTCGGATCAGAATTTTTTTGATTGACCCGCGGGTCAAGTCGGGTCAGATGCTCCGTGGGTCGGGATGGATCATAGAGTCTGTGGGTCGGGTCGGGTCCGAAAAAGTAACCCTCGTCCAACTCTGGTCGGCAAGCGGTGCTACAGTGTTACCAAATCAAATTTACATTAACTTATTTGATTAATCGTCGGTGAAAGTAAAAAAAAAATTAAAGACTAATTCATAGTGTCTTTCTCTGCTTATCATTCTCATGAGAGAGAGAAAGAGCGAGAGAGAGAGAGAGAGAGAGAGAGAGAGAGAGAGAGACCGACAGACGAACAGACA
>JAQFYQ010002915.1:0-11173 GCA_034694885.1 Buchholzia appendiculata
TAAGTCATGCATAGTAATACGTAAGACAAATAACTATCGCCAGGACCTGTCTTCGGACAGAGCACTATCATCATCATAATCCAGACAGAGATTGTCCACAATAAACACTAGAGAGATAAGTAAAGTGGATTGAACCTCACACAAATATATTCTCCGTACTTAGGAGGAATTGTTGACAATCATGCTTGTGGTGATTAAACTCTGCAGAGCATATGCATAAGATATTTTTAATTTCATTGAAGTAAAGTTTTACAGCTGGACGCCCTTTCTGATACCAAGTCTCGAGACTTCATTGTCTCGTTTCCTTGCCTCGAGCATATGGAGGAACATGGTTGGTTCATTGTAAAGTCCGATACTGTTTGGCCTATTAACAATATTAGAAACGTATGCATTGAAAAGTTAAAATAACACATTTATTACAAGCAAACATGAATATATTTTAAGTTAACACACCTTAATCATACAAACAGAAAGAGTCTTGCAACAGTCCAGCAGATTTCAAATCAATAATTGAAAACTCATGAACTGCAAATGCATTTTATGATTAGAGCACAAACAGCATAAGACTCATTGCTATCATTGCAACTGTCACATTGCATTATAACATGAAAACGTGAAGGTACTCGAAGAGCAAGAAGAACAGGAAGGGTAAACATTTAGCAAATGGGACAGAGGATTCTGAATAGACCATTCAACAGAATAGGGGAACCACGATGTGACATGTGGCCTAAGTGCAAAGAGGAATATATACTAGTGAGAAGCAGGGTTTGAAATTTTCCCCACCGAAGCCAGGGATATCGGCACACATGTATGTTATTTTCTCGAGGATGCTTACATTTTTACCAAGTGACACTCCGTTTTACCAAGTGACACTCGACCAGTTGTCCTCAGGCTTCACATCCCACCAGCCTCTGATGAACTCTGCCCAAAAACTCTCTGTTCCACTGAGGCAAGAACTTAACTGAGTGGTTGAGAAAAGAACGGGGGGGAGGGAGAGGGAGGCAAAACCCCAGAAATTCAAAAGCTGGATACGTTCCCAAACAAGTCCAAAGGCATTTCAGAAACAAATGATAGGGTCCGTTTTCGATTCGTGTGCCACTAATGATACTACGGACGCAGAATTTGGACATTATTTCTTCAGTCAACAGATTACGTCGAATACTGCACTTCCAATTGCCTAGACAATACTCTAATACACCAGGTTACCATCAGCAGCCTCCATCAGGCAATACATAGAATTCCACTTCTGAGGTTTTTTGATTTAAATAATTTTAAAATAACCTTTTAAAAATGTTATTCATCTTTCGTTAACAGCTTGTCATTGGAGGGGGGAGGGGAGATGTGGGAGGACATTAAAACCTTAATCTACCCCCTTAATAGCGGCCAAGGCTTAATTATTCATATACTTTAATCAAAACCAAGAACCAGTAGATTAAATTGTGAACATAATGATCTCTCTCTGTTGAACTACACGATTTATTCCTTGATGTGCTTGAGAAAGTCCACTAACCTACCATTGGAAGATTATCATTCAAGATTATCATTGAAAAAAGGTACATTGCATAACTCAATACGCGCATATTGAATTAAAACTGTCCTACAAGCGAGTGCAAAGATCAGACAAGAAACGCATGGCCGACCGGCTTCTTTCCCGGCCACGCCTCCTTCGCGTACTTCTTCTTCCTCGGTTCATTCGGTGCTTCCGGCTCCGCCTGCGAAGCCGGCGCAACCTGAATCGGCTTCGCGGCGGCAATCTCCGCTTCAGGAGATTCGAGTTCTTCAATATTCGGCGCCAGGTTCGGCGCCTTGAGTCCGAGCTTGAGGGCAATGGCAGACATGCCAGTGGCATTGTTCGAGGAAGCGACGGATTCGAAGGTCTCATAGAGACCCGGTCCACTGTAGGGAAAGCTGTGTAATCTCTTCGTGATGTTGTCTGTCAGCGTCGGTCCACCCATACCGCCAGCATCCAGTCGCACTTTCTACAAACATCACATCAGTAGAATAAAAATCAATGAAAACAGGATACAAATATTTACAAAAACATCTACAAGACAGAAAGATGCTTAGATACCATGACACAATGCATTTTTAATTGGCCATTGTCCAGTGGCCCAGTGGTGTTACGCTAGGCCCGATGGTGTCTGGCTATGCCCAGTAACATTGGTTTACTGAACAGGGCAAGTTTGCCAGGTCAACGTGAAATCATCAGCTAGGCCTAACTAAAAGATAGACAGTTCATCAATAAACTTATCAAACTGAAGTTAACAACTGTAATTAAATGTCACAGTGATAATGTGGTGCTTTATAAAAGACTTGCGATGTTTTTCCATTATGCCGGACCAGCGCAGTCAGAAAATTGTTGTCACAAAAGCAATCAAAACATGAAGTAAACGTTGCATTTTATACACAAAGGCGGTTTGATGTATGCTGGCTTAACCTACTCAACATGTTCACGACGAACTACTCCAACATCATGAAAGAATATTACTGGTGATGTCTAACACATCCATGAAATTCAACAAACATATCAAGTTGATATATCAGCTGGATATCACACAGGGAAAATGATACAAACCTTTATTCGAAAAAGCATGATACAAACCTTTTTGGGAATAACGGTTGTCTGAATGAGATTGCGAAATCTTCCTATCGACGGATCAATATCCTCTGAAACAGAATCAGAGTTCGCACATCGATGGCAAAATAACGATAATTGTTAGATTTCAAAACGACGAATTCATTAAATTTGCCTCAAAATTTGCCTGAAATCACTGAGACGATACATAACGCAGTAGGCGAATGGCGAGAATGAAACAATAATTATATGGTTCTAAATTAAGTCGTGTATAAGCCTCGAAAGATTACTGACACAATACCACAGCACCGTATTAATTATATTGTGTTTAGTGTGTACTATTTACACAGTAGTTCGGTGTATTGAACACGCCACTCCGATGCCAGGAATGCATAGTTACATTGCTTATATGCAATGAAGAACCTTAACCAATCAGAATGCTAGCTGATAACCATTTTAATCTCTGTATGTGGTTAAAGCAACTCAAGTTGGTTCAACAATGAAATGTTGCGACTGGTACCGCTGCGCTAGTCGTGCTACGAGCCTGTATCCTGCCGTTTGTATTACACAGCCTACAGCTTGCGTGACTAGCTGCCTGTTGGTCTGCTTTGCTCCAGCGTTCAAACTTGGCTACATACTCAAAGCAGCTTCCCATGCAGCGACAAAGATCTACCTCATTCGTTTATGTTCAATTTTTTGAAGATATCTAACCCTTCCTGACGAGGAAAAAATGATGATAACGTTTCAAAGAATATTCAAGCAAAATAATTTTGATAAATTAATTATTTCACGTCGATCAGAGTAAGGATGACATTCTATGCTGATAATACCAAGCAACATAAAGGACGACATTCACACCTGGATTGATTATATCTTCTTCTTCAGAGAACCGGACCTGAGAAGCTCGTCGTTTCTTCTTTGCTGCGTTGTGCGGAGCGTCTGGAATGTCTCCACCAATCCCAGCAATTCGTCTGTTGTGAGCCGTGTTGAATTCTGTTAAGTTCTACAGTTACAGATGATCATTAGAAACATCAATTTTATTAAGAACAATATATCCGAAATTTCAGAATTAATATAAAATTAAACTATCAATTTCAACAAATTGATCAACTTTTTTAATAAATCAAATTAATCATCCAGCCTATTAAACCAACACGATAACATTTGGCCACATGCAAATTCAAATTTCTTAGTGGTAAACTGGTAAACATAAGGACCAGCCTTTACGTTAATCTCACAGTCTGTGGTCGAATCTAGAAAGGCCGAAACAGGCAAAAACAAAACATTCAAACACGAAAAAAGAGCACACTGTTTGCTGATAAATTTTAAAGACAAATTCTGATCAGTGATAAATAAACAACCATTCATCAGACAATCATAAACTACATACGTCCAACTCGAGTTCGTTCTCCGGCAGGTCAATGGCACTCGTATCGTGTTCATCGTTGCCTGATTTACCATCGGCCGGCAACTTGTTTTGCGGCCGTTCCCGTATCGTGTAAATTCGGGTCGAAGCCCCGAAGTGAATTGTAGAGTCTATTGGAACTTGTTGCGGCTTCTTTGAATCGAGCCGTAAGTTGCCGATGAATGTGCCGTGTGCTGAAGACATTGAAACACAATGTTAAGTGTTGTAGACTTGGAATATGTAATCATCTTTAGATAACCAACTTACAGGTTCCAGTAATTGTACTGCAAGTCTATACAAAATCTTAATTACTACAAATCATATTCGATTTACAATTGATGCGCTTCACACACAAACACGATTTTATTTAACTTTTGAGAAATATATGGAAACATGAAGAATACAATCATTATTAACCTCGGCCTAGTTGGCAAAATCAACATGGATTTAAAACAAAAATACAACACTAAGCGACAACACAATCCACCACAAGAGTCAATCATCCATAAGAAATTGCACCGAGAAACATCACGTTTATGTTTCTAAGTTAACGAAGCACTAATATTACTCTTTCTTGCATACCCTCACACACAAACTTCATACTGTCACGATTTCAGCATGTTAATAAGTCCCGTTCTAGTCCAAAATCTCAGGATAGGATGCACTTAATTTGGACACAATAACCTTTACAAGTCTTAAAATTGCGCACTTCTTAGGCCGCAGGGCAGTTGCTGTTTCATAAGCTTAAAGTGCTACATGAAGTCAGCCATTCAATAGCAGCATAATCAGCCTTAGGCATTGATGAAAAACCTGCTTGAAACCTGGACAATTGGCAAGAATATTCAATTCACAATATGTGGTATAAATTCAGTTCACCACACTGACACAAACTTGTCACTATCAGGCTGTATCAGCCAGGTCTCATCTTCTAAGACAGGACATGCTCAGTCTATATCATGTGCGAGATCGGTTTAACAACGATCATCGACATCGAGAGAGTAGTAATCCTGGTTGCCGAATTGCAGGGTCATCCGCCAAAATGGAATTGATAAATGATCATACCAATCTATGTCTGCAGTTCACCTCAACGATCTTTGGAATCTATAGGTTCCAAATAAGTACAGGAATCTGTCCAGCACAGTACAGAGCACTTACTGCTGCCGAGGTCTATAATGAACGGTCGATTGAGATGTTTGTGCCAGATGAGTGCGGCGTGAACTCTTGACCCCGACGCGTGGTCGATGCAGAAATCACAGAGCGTTTTGTTTCGACCAAAGAAGTAGCATTTCTTCTCATCAATCATCAGTTTCTGCACAGCAATCAGCAGTACAATGTACAAGTCAGTTTATAAACATCAATCATCAGTTTCTACACTTCAACGTGCAACAGAAGATTGGTACCAATTATAAATAAAAAGCTAGCTTCTAAATCTGATACAATGCATTACCGTAATGAGTCAAACGCACATTAAAGTCAGCACATGTATGTAATAGATACTAACATACTGTTCATATAAATTCTAATAATAACAGAAACTAAACTAAACAAGACTAAACTCAAATATTCAAGAAAAAAAAAGTTCATGATGCAAAACATATCAACACCACCAACCTGAACCATTTTATTTTCTTTCATGACGTCGAGATGCAAACCAGGCGGTGGCTTTCCAGCCCTAAAATCCAAAACAATTTATATGCATTAGTTCATTACAAATCTAAATAATCATTAATCAGTAACCTCGTTGCTAACACCATGTCCTGTGCTCAACTACATACATGGCAGGTCGGGGCAATACGGTACATAATAAATTAGTCAGAATTTTTGCTCAAAACGTCATATTCTAGCATTATATACTATACATAGCTATGCAAACTAAATAAAGCATAATACAGACTGAAATTATCTGGCAAAAATTTACACCGACTTCGATTAGTAGCCTATAGGCTATAGATGCAGGCCTTGCAAACTAAGGGACTGTCATGTTTAAGTATTATTTTGCTTTAACAAATGTACACAATTTTACATCACTATTACTCATGATACATAAAATATTGTACATTTATCAGACCTAGTAAATTTAAAATATTGACATGCTTATAGAGCGTTGAAGTGTAACTATTTAGCTTGGAAGATTGCATTTCTTCTGCAGACCGGAAAGGGGAAAGTGCTAATTTGTCAGACATCAATAATAATAGTGCAATAATTATCTAAATTGAATCAGCAATGGATGATCTTGCAGTGAGATCATGGTGAGAGCAAGGTCAAGGTGATTAGGGATTGATTGCCTAACTTACCACGAAGGCACTTCAAAATTATTCACTAAACTTTCAGCCATTTTCTGCCGTGGATATTCAACCGGTCATCGATATTTTTTAATGTGGTGGACTGGTGGCTGTGGCGGCAGTGTGGCCTCAACGTTTCAATCATCTCTGCACAAATTTGGGTCTGCAGTGTCTGGATTCAATGCCGTAGCAGACATGAAATACGCTTCAAATTATATTATTATATATCATATTATAATGATCTTTACTACGCAAATGGCAGAGTAGTCAAACTTCAAATTAAATCATAAAATACAAAAAGCAACTATCAAGCTATTGTCGCCTCAATTCCAATCACAGGATTACACAATAATAATATTACAGCATTGAATTTTGGCATGATACATTTGAAATTGTAGAAAATAAACAACAAATAGTATTGCTTTCGAGTTTTCATATATTTTTCAGGTTTTCAGGCGTCAACTACACTACAGTAACAGTTTGTAATCTGGTAGTGTCAGCTCCAACCATATGGATGTCACGTCGCAGCTCTTCTCTGGCGGTCGACCTGCAGGCTGTCAAGCGAAAGAATATAAATCTGTCTTTGCAGCACAGACCTGGTTGGTGTCCGGCGCATACGAGTGTTCATACAAAATTACTTCACTGTGTGAACGCAAAGCGGCAAAAGCATCTGTTTAAATGTGTTCATATATAGATGGTGTTATAAATATCACAATGTTTTACATTCAACGAATTACCAGTAAATGTCATCACAAGTCATCAACACGTATATGATATATGTGATATTATGTGATATAGGTGATATATAGTATGTGATATATAGTATGTGATATTCACGCGGTCATGCACCGAGACACATAGGTACGTCAGTGATAATTAGTACTGTACGGGGTCAAAGGTCTTAATCTGGAACGTAAACAAACCTGCATTTAGGTCTTCCTGTTTCCACGTCGCACCTGATTGGTTGATTGAATTTCTTTCTGCTGTCCAATCAAACTCGTGCATCAATAACTATGGATTACCTTGGATTCGGATATGCCTTTACCATTGCAGTGGGCGGTGTAATTGGCTATGTCAAAGCAGGTGCAGTATAAAATAACTAATTTATTATAATTATATTTTTATTAATTAATAATTTATTAATTGTATTTTGCAGGAGGCCGTACAAATGTCGTAAATGATTCACCTAAACGGCGATAATGCACAACGTGTGAAGTGTAACATCGTGTGCTTTTTATTTTCATTTTATGCTTTGTACAGACAGGGCTGCGGTGTGATATTGTATCGCAAAAGTTTCCCTCAAGACAGAGCCGCCAAAGTTTTGCTTTTCTCGTCGTCTATGCTCTGTTAGTGTCTTAGTTACGTTAGTAGAGGTTCGGCTTACAGTGAAAAGATTTATCCAATACGAACAGGCAGTTAATAAATTATCATTGCCGCTCGGTTAAGCATTTGTGAAATATGTCACATCTTATAAAAAATTTGCTCTAGGTAGTGAGTAATTGGTTTGCGACATGTTGCAAATTATTTTCGATGCGATGTCATATCTTATTTTGTGTGTACGGAACTACATAGCGCTATTCAAAGTGATTCTTGTAGGTGTCGCATGTCGCATATCGCAAAATGCAGATCGGAAGTCACAAATCGCAATCGTGTCCGAACGTAGCATTAGACGTGTACGATTTGCATTATTCCCCTTTCGCACATTTGCTTCACTTCTAAACACGGAGTGTGGTAAAGTGTATATGTATTGTGTGGATTAAAGATTCTTCTGAAATCGATCTCGATACAGAAAATGCAGCGGGTGTAGGGTAGAGCCATCTCGCCAACGACTTTTCTATATTCTATTCTGCCGACGCTATTTTTCAGACGTTCAGGTGCACCCATCAATTCCCGAGTTACAAGTTCAACATTTTATTACGTAGGCCTACTCCGGATTGCACTTTTAGATTAAATTGGGCATTTGCATACATCTGATTCAGACAATTGATTTGATTCATGCATATTAAACAGGATTGACCTTGCATGTTTTTGTACGTTATGTGCTTGGAGCATACTGTAGATCATTGCAAATTATGATTAACAACGGTTAAAATGGCCATAAGTCATCAGTAAATTACTACAACTACAAAATTTAGTGTCTGTTATGTTCGTACGATATACGAAAAAATTGTGTGTGACACGGAACGATCTTTTGAAAGCACATTCCTCAGCACTTGCGGATTGTGGTACTCCATGTTTCATTACGTTATAAGCCTTGTTTGGTAATTGTAATGTCCAAATTTGCAGACTTCGCTGGAAGTTCGTGGTCTTTCTTAAATTTAAATTTACAGACGGGTAGCTTAACCTATCGACCTGGATACTATTACAAAAATGAAGTTGTAAATATTATAGGTTTGAACGTGATCATATTAACTGTAATTTGAACGATGTTTAATTGTAAGATGCTTTTTTGCTTGTCTCACAGGGAGCTTTGTGTCATTGGGGATGGGTCTATTCTTCGGCGGACTGTCGGCTCTTGGTGCCTATCAGCTATCTCAAGATGAGAGGAACTATACCATGCTTCTGTGTATGCATTTTTTATTGTATTACATCTGTACCGTACCAAATGCACTGTGTGCCTATTTATATTAACACTGACTTGGTTTTTCTCTAGCATACAGTGTATAATGCAAACTACATCAATTAAGCCTTTTTTACACAAATATTAAGTTAAAACTAGCTCAAATATTACAGAATTTAAACATGCTGCTTGAGTTTTAATTACGTGTTGTTATAAATTGTCTGTGTTCCCTTGCGTGAAAATATAAAAAATGACTTGTGATGATGATGTAGCAGATAGAGACAGGAATCTGGTGTGAAGCGGCTTCGGTGATGAATTGTGAATCAGCCAAAGGAATTTTCATCTTGTTTTAAGTACTGGTACAATACGATACGTTGATACGTGCTCACATGGAGTGAATTATAGTGCTACAAATTTGTGAGGTCATCAGTCGTTCTGTCTTCTTACCTGTGTAACTTGGACACCAGGCATATGATGATGATGTGAGGCAGATTTTAAAGGCACACACACAATGAAATTTCTTTTTCAGGACAGTGTTCAATTTGGCACATTGTGTTTGGGAGTTTTCACTTCGTATGGTCTCCAGTGTACTTCACTGCATCACATAATGCTCAAAGTTTCCGCAGTAGGATTTGAACCATGCCCTATGTGAATGTAGGCAAGTGTGATACCGCTATACCACGCTACCACGGCAGCTTTGCTTCAACTAAGTCTATAAGAATACAGTGCGCGGCGTTTTTGTGTATATAATTGAGCATGCTATCATCCCACAAACCGTGGTATTAAATCAAAAACATCTAATGAGCAGATTCGATTAGAGATGACAGAATGGCAAAATATATGTGTTTAATAACTGTGTGACACACTTTTTCTTAGTAATGTAAGTTATGTAACGAGGGTGAAACTAGTGAGATTTGTTGGGTGCAATTATAAGAAACATTATCTCTTTATTAGACTTTTATGATAATGTGTGCATACAGGTACGAGTGGGTTTCTTGCGGCAATGATGGGCTACAGGGCCGCGCAGTCTGGAAAGTTTATGCCGTCCGGTCTCATTGCCTTACTCAGGTTAATGCCTTTATTCATCTTTATTCGTCGCTGTTAAAATATGAAACGAATGTGTGAATTATGTAATAACTAATGTGCAAACTGTTGAAACAAAAGATGTGTGAATTATATGGGGCATGAATTGTAGAAAGGAATTGGTGATATGAATTATAATCAATATTTGGAATTTGAATCCATTCGTTTGCAACATGTTAGTCATACACATCATCATCATTTCATCATTTAGCTTCAGTTTTTCATTGTCAGGAAAGGTTGGACACTTTCCTGAACCATCTCAGCCTGCTATGTCTAACAACATCACCCACCACAGAGTTTCCCAACCTTTCACCGTACCTTACTAGTTACCAGTCTATCTTTTTGAGAGACCCCCACTCATCCATCTCATCATTATCTTCTCCCGTTCTCTACGAATACTTCGTACTTGCTGCGTTGACTGGCTACATTTCATTTCCACAATTAATTACACTTTGGACATATGCTCTGTGAAGAATCCTTTTCCATCTTCATCGCGACATTTCTGACAGTATGAATACTAGATACAATTTATTAATCTTTTGTAATGATAAGTTATGACATGGTGAACCAAATTTACTATATATGTTATTTCATGGAAAGTGGCTTATACTGTACCGGTATGTGTAATAGTATTTATATTGTATAATAAATATATATAAATAAATGTATGTCAGTAGCAGTTTCACTCTATGTTGTTTATCACATCCTTGTTAGAAAGTATTTCGATACTCGTTGATATTTAAAGCGAGTATTTGTTGTTACGTGTTGCAGTGTCATGATGGTCGTCCGATTGGTTCTAAGAATACTAAAGTAAAGAATACCCAACCAATCGCATAATTGACTGCAGTGCTGTGATTGGACCGTTCAAGCACATAGACTTGTTGTTGAATTCTGATTGGGTTGAACAGTGCTACTGTATCGTGTATAGAAACATGGTCTGGATTTTTTCAGAACTATTTTTTCAGAACTAATAATTCTGCTTGTAATTATTTGGCCTAATGCATTTTGAAAGTTCTGACGCAATTACCGAGCACACTGGCCTCAGTTAGGTGAACCTTGCACTATGTCAGGCTGAGGGCTGTGGGGGGGGGGCGATCAGCACCCGGCAACCTTCAGTTCTGGAAAGCGTCAAATGCTTTGCTTTACTTTAAAGATTGAATGGGCTAGTAAGAGTAGTTGACGAGTCTGAATTTGTTGTTGTTTGTTGTTTGTCTCCCGTCCTAGTCTCCGTCAGGCTAGGGCCCCGTACCGCCTCCGGCTGCCGCCAG
>JAQFYQ010002916.1:0-11172 GCA_034694885.1 Buchholzia appendiculata
GAGAGAGAGAGAGAGAGAGAAAAGATAGACAGTCAGACAGACATAAGAGAACAAGCGAGACACGACTGGAGAGAAAGCAGGAGAGAAGGCAGGAAAGAGAGAGGAGATAGGAAGAAGATAAATGTCCTGTCTTCTAGACAAATACCTCGCACAGAATAAGCAACCTTGCTCAGCGTCAGCAAATCAGGAAGAACCTATTCTAATAAAATCACACCTTTACAACCAATGGAACAAAATACCTACCGTAATAAAAACCTCATCTAAATAGTGCATAAGAATCAAGTAAATATATTCCTAAATTTAGGAAACATGCAGATTATATCATCAACAACTAACTTTATTAGCTACCAGCCTGTAGTTATACAAAGCTTTAGCACACCTAGAAAGCAAGATATTTGATGAAACAAACAACTTCCAGGACTCTTTAGTTTTTAGGACTCTTTAAACTCGAACTCTTATTTAATTCTGATCCTAATAATGTAGCAATAACAACAATCGAAGCCGAATAAAAAAGTTACAGTTTATTCACATCAATGCAAAGAGCGTGATGCATGAATCACGCACTTTGCATCAGCATCAGCGGGAAGGGAAGGTAGGCTATTGAACCTATAGGGATAATGCATACTAATAATTGATTCATTGAATGCAAAATTGCATTATGCATGGAAAAGTGGCATGCAATATGCAATTTGCGTACATGTGAATATATTTGATGCACGCACCGGCCGCATGCATCGCACATTTTACATTCATGTCAATCTACAAACAACAAATGTTATATTTAGAGAACGATTCACTTGCAATAATGCCAAGAAATCGCAATGAATGTGCAAGAAATCATCCCAGTCAAAAAAAACTCCAGTGAACTCAAGGTTGATAGTACTGTCATGTAATACATGTTTGATTCAAATGATACATTTAAATGATTGCCTGCATATTTGCAGTATTTCCCGGCAGGGAAATGAGGTTAATTGAATCGGGACTATCGGAACTTGCAGAGCTCAGAAATATTGTAAATCAATTTAGAAATTCTGAGATCTCTATCTCGCTTCAAGCAGCTCAAACTGCTCTGTCTGACATTTCTGTCTCTATCTATCCATCTGCTTGTCTGTCTGTGAGTCTGTTCATGACTATGTCTGCAAGTCTATCCACGAGTCTGTCTGTCTCTCTTCTGTTCTGTCAATCTTTTCTGTCGTCTTTTCTGTCCCTCTTTTCTGTCCGTCCGTCCGTCTCTCTCCCTCTCTCTCTCTCGCACACAGGGTACACACACACACAATTCGTACACACATTACACAACTAGACATTATCTTGTCACACAGAGTTATGATTTTTAATCAATTAATGTATGTGTGTATGTATGTATGATGGAGGGCAATGAGGAATCATATGTGCACATGAAAAGGAAAGCGGAGGACCGTGAGTTGTCGAGGAGATGGATACCAGGGACCTGCCTTCCGGCAGAGCACTATAATGATGACGATCATGATGATGTAGTAGCATTTCCTTCGCCGCGCAGTGATGTTCCGTAACAATCCAATCGGAGGCGCAGATAAATGTGATGCAGAACCTCAGAACTCCCATATTGCTTTGTATTTCTTCCCTGTACCTTGTACTTAATTGTCCCTGTGTACCATCACACAAGAATGGACTTAGCTGAAATTACTCATCCATCGATTACTTTTATTCTGTAAACTCTATCATTTAGTTCTTAGTTGCTACCTAACAATAGAGTAAGGGAATAGTCAAGTTCAACAAGATCAGCTACAACTCCTCCACAGACACCGGAAACATTTTTATCAACAACAGTCCAAACAAACTGCTGAACGCGATTACACTTTGACCTATAGTCGATGCTTCATCTCTGTATCAAAGACACACAAGTCTTCTGCTTTATAACAAATAGGCTGCCCATCATTTCTACAATGCTATACAGTACTGTACTTAACGTTCTCTTTTATATTAAGCAGCACTTGTACTCACATTCAACTACAGCCAGTACTTTTACTTTCCATTAGAATCATATGTACACAGTACATCTGCAGCAGCTGCAGTCTGTGGTGACATGGATTTATGGCAAATGGACAAGTCTGAAGATACTACTCAGATACAAGTAGTAACTATTATGAGTGGCAAATAATGAGTGGCAAATATTGGCTTGCCTTGGCCTGAGCTGATGAGCGCCTGTGTACCGACCGTCTAAGCACACAGAAATGCACACGGCCTCCTCCTCCTCATCGTCGTAATGAAAAGCAGCGGAAGAGAAATCCTATTATCGAAGAGATACCATATACCTCCACTCGCTGGAGTGCTATTAAGTCTGCAGGCTTAGAGAATATTAATGCATCAAGCCATCACATTAAACCCCACAACCGAGAGTGTAGGAAATAACTACTGGCTGATTTCATCAGGAAAAGGACATAAGAACTGCATAAAACCCCGAGACATCAAGAACTGTGCTACATTACTACCGTACGACTGAGAGCGTCAAAACAAATCAGCATACATCGCCATTAAACTCTCAGTATCTCACCCGAGCAAGGAGTTGCCAAGGACGCCGCACACCGGCCGCCGCCAAGGCAGCACTGAATCCACGGCCGCAGGGAAACGTTTCAACACTCAACCTTACAACTACTAATGGCAAAACTAACAGCCTGCCGCCGCCGCAGAAGTGTTATGGACTGTTCTACCTGTTGCTACAGAACACCAGACTGTCTACAGACCGGTCAGCATACACACACACATCGTACTAGTCTAGTCATTTCCTCACTATTCACATTTGACATTATAACTATTCCTACACTCAGATTACACTACTGCATTGCTCAGATCAGATTACATTGCAGATAAATCATTAGGGGGTCGAGAAAAAGTTTGTTTTGACGACCTTTCACGGTTGCTTGCCAGGCCATTTTTGTGATATTTCCATCACAGAGTTTTACAACACTTTTAATGAAAAATAGGAACTGAGGGTTGAAATCACCTCCAGGAGGGTTAAAGCACATCAAATTTATATAGCATAGGGTTCAGAATATTAACTGGGGTATAAACCCCACCCAAACCTCCTCCTTCAATTCGCACATTGGATTAGGCATCAGTTCTGCCTATTTTCTGCCAATATTTTAAACGAAATTAAATATAACTTCTTACATTTTTTAAAGCATATGAAAGCATAATGCCAGGCTTAATCAAATCTAAAGTTGGTAGTAACTATTGTAATGTGTTCTTTGTTGAAAGCTGCTGATCTTGGGTATCCAAAATAAAAGATTTTAGTCATCAGGCGGCAAGATTACAGTCGTAATCCTATCGTTTTATCACGCTCAAATCTGTCGAGCGTCAAATCATTACTGTAGCAGCTAAGACACCCAATCAAGGAAAGTCGAATGTCGGCACCCCATCATGGGCTCATGACAGAAGATTCCTAACTGGGGTCTCTGTCATGGGTTCATTGCAGAAGATTCATGACTGCGGTATCTGTCATGAACTCACAAGGATCGCAACGAGTGCTCAGCGTGGAGACTAAACCGGGCAGAGCAGGAAAAGGGCACTGATCGTGCATTGTGACGTCACTTGGACAGATTTGGCAAAATTACATCTAGCTCCTTAGAAAATCATAGATGCAGTGCCGTTAAGCTATCCGAGTTCAGGCAGTTGGACCAGGCTCACAACATCTTCGTGCCACCTTCCACCTGCACCCATCTTGAAAAGAAACTGAATTAGGTAATAAATCACCACCACCTACGATTTTGTTAGGGTCTCCTGGCAACGCATGGTGCGTAAGAAGTGCATCATACATGCATACATACATACATACATACATGCATACAAGTCTTAAATTATAACAATAAATAATCTATGTAGGGACATACAATTAGGCAAAGGATAAGAAACACTGAGATTGTGACAACATAAACGATCACTTGTCGACAGAAGCAATTCACATAACAGAATAGCAACACACAACAGTATTGTAATTAACGAAATGTGGGGGTCGAAATTGAAATATCCTACAAGATTATGGATATATCTCAAATTCCTTCCAACGTCCCCATCCCTGCTGTCCACGATTACACACGATTAGCTAAACTGGAAGAGGGCAAATTCGATATCTGCAGCTGAGTAAAATCTTTGCAATGTGCAGTATCTCACACAGCACATTGAAGGAGCTGACAGTCTGTATAATAGTCTAGGCACAGAGACCAACAAGACAGGATGTTGGTCCACAAGCTGTCAAGCTCTACTCAACACTCTCTGTACACTAAAGCTGCAAGCAACTGTTGTACTGTAGTTGCTGTACATGTAGCAGTGAACTACTTGTTGCTGTGGACAGCCAGATTAACTAGGCGCGAGATTGCAAGAGATTAAGTAGATTACTCGCCAGATATTATTCAGTGCACTATAAACAATCTCCTAGCATGCCGCCGCCGCCTACGAAAGATAAGACTTTAGCTGCTAACAACTTCGCAACGCCAACTCAGCACGGACAAGTGCAGACACTACTGCCTGCACAATTACACCATAACCTGCATCCTATTCAAACATCTTGTTTGAGAAATAGTTTAATCTGGTTTAATAATAATGTTAAAATAGTTCTTTAACTCTACATGATGAACTATTGAGCAATAAAATGTCCGAATTTGACAAACTAGCACCTGGATGTAGTCAAGTGCATCCTCATCTCGCAAAATAAAAAACCATGCTTTTATCTCTGATGCAATTCTTGCAAACTGTATCAGTGTCCACCTTGTCCAACCATTAAATAACTAGACTTGGCACTAATACAAAACGGTAGAACTTCTTCTTCTTTGACTTCAGCGATCTATTATAACGAAGATCGCTCCCATGCACATCGTTTAGTGGCTGCAAACCTCCTGATCCCACCTGGTCAGCAAGTCAGCCACTCCAGCTGGGTTATTCCAAAGGTCGATTGTGGCTAGGGAAGTTGGTATCATATAGAAGTTGAATAGGTGATGGACGTCATGATCTGATAGATTGCCTAATTGGCCAGATTTTAAAAGGTAATTTGTTTGGGTTGAAATTTCAGATTATATTAGAAGTTTTGAAGATTTTCAGGTCCAAAGCTGTGCTTGTATGCGTCGTGTTCTACATCATATTTAAGCAGTTTATGAACTAATCAAATGTGACAACATCAATAAATGCATGAATGGTAGGTACTTGTGTGAACAGGACAATGTGAAAAACCGTACAATATGACATCTTAATATCACAAGTTCAAAGACAAAGCACAGACAGAAGAATCGACAATATGGTGTTTAATCAATGTGCTACTAAGTAAACTAATCAATTCTCCTACCTTGACACTGGTAACCCTGCTTTCCGAATCCCCTGCAAACACACACAAACAATAACATCGATGAGTACAAATAAATACGTCAACATTTGAAGGACATTATATGAATACAATGAATTTATCGAATTGTTCACCAATTTGATTTTCATTTTTCCATCAAACAAAATTCAAACATTCATCCACACATGTATTTGTGTTTGTTACACAAGCTTACAGCGCAGACAGTGTCACGATCGACAACAAATGACTGCAACAACATTAGGGATTGGTCGGGCAAATCTGAATGCGAAGACACATTGCCGTTTACAAATTAGGCCTACAGATATCATAACAAAGAAACATCGTCATCATCTTCAATGTTAACGGTTTATATTTGGGACCATGCCAAGCAGGAACTCAAAAGTTTAATACCGTTGAAACTTTCTCTAATAGTATTAGCAACGGATACCTTATCTAGCAAGCCCAAGGGATCAAGGTGACAAAATTCATTACCAATCGTACCAGTAAAGAGACATGATCAACATAGACGAAAAAAAGCCACAAGCAATCAAACATATAAACAATCACTACCACCACCAAGCACTGTTACACGCTGAGCTATAAAAGAGTTTCTCTGAAAGAGTAGCACTACTAAACTCTGAAAGAGCAGCACTACTAATCTCTGATATAGTAGCACTACTAATCTCTGATATAGTAGTACTACTAATCTCTGAAAGAGTAGCACTACTAAACTCTGAAAGAGTAGCACTACTATTCTTCTGGAATACATCACCTGAAATTTCATCAATGTCAGCAATCAACAACATCAAAATATGAACAATCCGAAAAAATATGAAAAAATCCATTTATTATAATAAATGGATTTTTGGCGATTATAAATGTATAATTATCATACAACATAGTAAGCTAAACATTAAAACAACTACAAACACACACACACACACTGTATTATATTACAGGCTCGTAATGATGCTACAATGTGGTTCATTAATGCAAAGCTGAGCACTCCCTGATCACCTGTCCAATAGCTCGCGTGCTGCAAGACCACCGTTTGTAGAAAGTCTTCACGGAAGTAAGGAAGTAATCGCATTAAGAGGACCTAATAGAAAAGCGGATCTTGTTTAGCGTTCTATTGAAGCGCACAGTGCGACGAGTCGCTCGTTGATTTCCTCTGAGACCTTCCTGTGACAGTGTGTGCTCAATTACCTATTCTCTCTCTACTACTACTACTACTACTACTACCGTACTACTACTAGTTTCTTTTAAGCCACACACAAGCTGCGCCACACAAGCTGCACCACACTCACAGAAACCCTGACCTTCGAAACAAAACATAATCCAAGCTGAATTCAGCCTTCACCTTGGGAACAACTTCCTTACAAGCGCTGCCGTGCTAACCTTCTTATCCAAAGACAGATTCTACAATAAAATGTAAACGGAATTAGTTGTGAGAAAAGTGTGCGATAGATCACTACAACAGAGACAGCTCACGGAGTACTTAGATAAATCACAGCACAACTAGAGACAAAATTACAAATCACAGTATATATATAATATAGTGACCACTACATACATGCAGAGATTGCACAACAAACAGCACCTCTGCATGCATAGATAAATCACTACAATTTAATTAATACATAGATTGATTACTACATACTCCAGATAGATCGCTGCAGTAAACACAGCACGGCCGCTAGAAGGCAAGCCGACTTACAAAGGAGTGCACAAAATTAATGCAGCATACGTACTCTATTTCTTAAACATTACATCTAACATATTGCATTCATGTAGAATGATTATACCTTATAAAACAAAATTATATGGTAAGATTTGCAGCACAATTCTGCATGGACAAAAATATTAATATAAGTAAACTGTCCAAGAAACTGCTGAATTATAAATGAATGAAATAATACTTAAAAATTAACTGTAGATGTAAGTAATAATTATTGTTTATTCCGTGTAGAATTGAATTCTAAATTACACTAGAATTTTAAAAACCCAGCTCATACTTAAATATTTATCAAGGGACGATGGGGAGAATCCCCAGAGTCTGAAGCAGACGCTCGTGTTTTCCCCTTCGGGGGGGGGGAGGCGGGGTAGACACCGGGGATTGACACACAAGGAAAGGCGTGTCTGTCAGTGTCTGCCCGGACAGATGTATAGAATTTCAGGAAGTCGCAACGTCAGACACGCGTCGGCCCGGAAGCGACCCCGCGTCTGATGCGTAGCTATAATTCAGCTACAGTATAGCGTGTATAGTAGCCCCTCTGATGTGTAGCTATAATTCAGCTACAGCATCCCCGTGCCATCCTCGCCCACGGGCAGAATAACCCGGCTTCGCTCAATTTCGCCCACTCCCCGGGCGCCCCCCTCGCCAGATTGACCCAATTTAAATCCATTCATAAGCTGTCTTGTGAAGTGAATCATTAAAAATTTCACAAAAAAATTAATTTTGGAAAAGGGTTCAAATGTTAGGATCACACCCCCCCCCCCATATTTTTCTGGGCAACTAAAGATCAATCGGTCAAGTGGATCAAGCTGTTCTACAATTAAGCTGCTTATAGAACATACCCACAAACCCACATAGTCCGTTACAAACAGACTTAAAACTTCTTTATATTATAATACTAATATATCTATTTTTCGGCGAATTGCATTGTAATTTAAAGTGTTAAAGCTGAACCGTAAGCAGCACTCTATTGGTGGATGTCTTGGTTATCATATTTTGACAATCTGATCAACTGTTCCCGTAACACCGGTGTCAACACCGGCTGTCCTGAGCTGCCGTGTCAGTCAGTGGGCCATGTCGTCACGCCACGGTGACCATTGATCAGATGATGCAACATCGATTGACATCACGCTACATCTGTTCCATTACCATACATGTAGTGCAAACATTATTCATTGCACCCCGTCCGTCGACCCTGCAGGGCCAGACGTTAAATTATTGAAATGTCAAATTGTGATGTCACCAGTGCGTGTGCCTGGGCAGAGAGCACGTTCTAGATAAAGGACAAATTGCTGTAAGGATCTTTTTATAATAATTATTATTATCTGAACCTCTGTTCACTCTAGTGCTATCAGGAAAATGTTGCAACACTATAGCACATCCAAATAAGTAGTCAAAGAAACAATCATAGAGAAAGGGAGCAACAATAACAACAGAATGACCGAGTACAACATTATCCACATGTAAACAAATTTAGGTATTAGATATTGATATTAAAATATAGTTATATTTTAAAATTCAAACTTGTTAACGTAAAATCTTGAACATCAATAACCATAGTTCTGTGTTTGTACCCTCGATCAGGGGAAGGGGGGGGGGGGTGAGAGGGGACGGGGAGTGATACTGGAGAAGAACTGCTAATACAGGGTTCACACAATGGTTTTCGCTGCAGGGCTAAGAAAGGAAAAGCTACAAAAGATGCTCAACTTAATTACAATTACTTAACTCCTACAACAGCACCTGGAGCTGGACAAAGGCAGCCACGTGACCTTCACCTGTATCTCTCCTATCCTCATCCTCTTGCACCTGTGTACCGCAAACATTAATATCTACCGGTTCTAGGAGACATCTATCATCTCTGAAGAGTCTGAACCTATTCTACGAGACATCTATCATTTCTGCCCAGTTAGTCAGGCATAGGCCAGACATGTCGAATTCGGAAACGTGGAGAGAATTTTTTCCAACATTTGGGGTAATTTTCCAACATTGGGGGAATCTTTTCAGCTAAATATTTTTTTGCCAAATGTTTAGGGAAGAGGAGTGCAGCCCCAGGCTCCCGATACGTGCTGCATAAGCAGGAAGGTGTACATAATTATAAAACAATATATTCAACATCACACAAAAAACGTCAGCTCGACCAGACAGACAAGTACCCACAGAGTCTCACAACTGGAACGAACAGTCCTCACTAAAGCTGAATCCTAGAACACATTTATTTTCAACGCCTCGCTCTAAACTGAATAGCTAAATTTCTGGCTTCACGGAGTCAAATTAGAATATATAATTATATGGGGTTTAATATGCTGGCAAAAACTTAAGACCCATGCAAAACCACTACGATCTCAAAATATTATTTACAATATTTACCTTTTATTTGTAAATTGTACATAAATATGCAACATTTATAAGATATACGCTTCTGTACTGGTTCATCAACCAAACATAATTTAACTAAAATAACATGATCAAATAACATGATCGCTAAATGTAATATGCTGCATTCATAACCTTCATCATCACATTACATTTTACTTTTAGCGTTCCACTTCAATCGCCAACAGCACTGATTTAAACTCTCTTGGATCGTTGAAAGCACTTGAGCGTTGCTGGGACACATTTAGCAAGGATCAATTGCCACACCGCTTATATCATCCATGCGATTTATGATCTAATGGAATAAATATTGCCAGCTCGCGTCACGCTTGACAGCATGCCGAACCATTCATAATAGAAATCCTATCGACCTGTAAACGCTTGCACAATAAATACAACAATGAATAGCCTCAAAGAGTGATAGATACTGTTCCTACAAAATTACCTTCCATATTTTCATCTACCATAACTTGTAATAATATTTGACGTGAAGTCATACAAACATTAGCAGACCGATATTTATTTGTTTTAAAGGGATGTGTTTGAGCACTACATCATTGCTTACAGTCTAGTTTGCAAAGTTATCTATTTCAAAATCAATCAAATCCTGTGAATGGACAAGCACTAATGTTCACTGATATAAATAAAGAATCGCAGAAGATACAGTTTCCAGGCATCTGGTTTAATTTCGCCAATTTCGTTGCCGAGCCCAGGTTTGTATTAGTTATTTGGATGACAGTCAGTATTTGCAGGACAATTAAAATCTAAACCCACCGCCCTGAATGAAGCTGTATCGCTACTCTGACATTTAACATTCAAATTCGTAATAATGAACTTTAATTTAACCTCTGCAATAACAGCGTTTACTGCAATTACACCCACATAGTTGTGTCGTGACAACGAATAGATTATTGCTTCGTAATCAAACCAAAACATTGCTTGGAAATCACATTAATCCATACAATAGCAACTTGATATTGTACAAGACTAGTCACAGCCTTTGCTCACGGAATCGCTATTCTAAACGCAAGCCGCTATACCAGTACAAGCCGACCGACCGACTTGCAGCAGAAAATCGAATTTGCCTAATACCGCAAGGAATAAGAATATAAAATTATTCTTCCAGAGAACGATAATATCCTAAATAAGAGACCTTTCACACACAAACACACAAGCACCACGCAACCGACAAGCACACATACAACACCCACACTTACACACGAGTACACACGTGGCGCACGATGAAATTAAGTGGCAAAGAAGTGGTTCAGTCACCGCACCGCTCAATGGCACACTGTATAACCAATTCGGAATATTACCCCATAGTAATAGACCACAGCCACCAAACAACTCTATTGCTTATTAAATACAATATCCTGCACAAAGGAAATAAACTGCCTACACAACTGCTTATATTGGACTCATTCACAGCGAGAGTACGGGGCAATAACTCTACAGCAAATTGTTTGAGATATAGAAACGATTCCAATAAGATCTGTGAATATTACCGTAGACAAAAGGGCAGTCGTTAAAGACAGCATTATTACTAACAAATGTACAATATACCGAGTATTGTGTGAGACATATTTGTCACATGGGAGAACAGATAGGATCAACACAACTTGCCTGCAGTGACATACAAGACCTTGCTGTTCACTGATCACATGTGGAGCAGTACTATCAATGGATGCATGGTATATGGTAGGTGGGGGGTGTATAGTAGATGGGGATGATGGGGGGTGTATAGTAGGTGGGG
>JAQFYQ010002917.1:0-11169 GCA_034694885.1 Buchholzia appendiculata
GGGGGTATGGGTGGGAGGGGGTATGGGTGGGAGGGGGTATGGGTGGGAGGGGGTATGGATGGTACGAAGAGTGTAGAATGTGGATCAACTGAAAAAATTAATGTCTTATGAATTGTGAGATATTTCCCTTTTGTTTATGCAATGACGTCATATGTAGGACGTTTGGTGCCCTACTTATGTTTATTTCTGGAAAGCTAAAAGTCACCGGTCAAGCTGGCTAAACATTTGCGACAGCTCAGTCACTGAAGTACTCACCAAGTGTCACTTGCAAAAGGTCCTGGGTTCAAATTCAACCTGAGGCTACGTTATCGGTAATTTTTATCGGTAGTTATCGGTAACAATATCTGCCACATTAGTGTGCGCTCTGCGTTGCCTTACCAAGCAGTATAAGTTGCTGATAGTTTTAAAAGAATAGAAAGTAAACTGACGTGTTCGCCTTTCACACTGGCCCCGGTTAAGGGAACTTTGCAGTACGTCAGGCTGAGGGCTGTGGTGGGAGACCAGCGGCGGCTTCTGTCCGGAACTCGCCAAATACTTTCAATGTCGGTCAGAGAAATGGAACAGAAACCTTAATCCTATAAGATGACCAATAAATTAACAAAGCAAGACCCAGATCGATTCCTGATTTCTTCATGTCATTAGCAAACAGAACGCCGTTCGCTGTCAATACTTGATAAAACATGCATTACATTTATGATAGTTTGATTGTAGTGAAGATAACTTTCCTGTCTTTGTCTTAATTGCAGGGCCATAGCCAGGATTTAATTGGGGTGGGGGGTTAAAAGATTGACGACCTTTTTCCAAATTTTCATTTCGGAGAGTTTTTGACCTCAAAATTTGTTAACGACCTTTTATAAAAGTTTCTTCACAAAACATCACAAAATTGAAGAAAACAAAAATTTCGGGGATTGGGTTAAGCCCCACCCCCCCCCCCTTAAATACGGCCCTGCCATCTTGCCCCGTGATCCCCATTGTTGGAGTAATTTCTCAAGATCAAAGTTTGCGACATGTGCGCTAGGTCCATAACTGTAATCATTCTTGACGGCCTGTGTCTTTAATTCATTCCTTACTTGCCTCATTGGCCTTGCTTTGAAAGAACGTCGTCTACCAAGGCACTACACTAAGAACCTAAAGATGGTATGATTTCTATGCTGTTATCCTGCATAGAAATAAAATCAGAGCTGGGTTGTCCAGTATGTATGTAGAATTTCCTTTTACTTGCACCGTACTTGCCAGAAACACTGCTGTCATTGACATTCCAAGGCGCAAATGGTGTCTCCTGTTCGGAATTGTGTATATAGTAAGTGTGTAAATTAAATTTGTCATTATATCTGTTTTTCATATCGACAAATTGTAAAATGTATCTTGTTTTAGTACAGTTGTAGTTAATCCGTTTCGAGACGAACACGTTTCTACAACTTTCTTCTTCGTTTCGAAGAAATTTCCATTATTGCATTTCCACCAAGCATCGTTACAATTTTAATTTGCACAAAATTATGCTTATTTCGATTCTGTGAATCCAGCGTTTTACAGCCTGGATTGAAATGTCGAGCTCATGGCATCATGCCATAATACGTCATCAGGATCTAGATCAAAACGAACTTGGAATATATTGATATTTGCATGAAGTGCTCTTTATAGCGTTCAGCTAAAAGTGATCTCGCGATGCTTGTCTCAACTGAATTAAAATCCCAGCTTGTGAGTTTTTCCTATTACGCCATGAAGGTAAGATCTGGCACGCTTGCGTAATGCGAAGGTTGAAAGTTTGGAAGATTGTTGAAGAGGACAGAACAAAGTGTACCCCACTTTGGTCACGATCACGTTGCATTGTGGATCTGATGAACTTGACTTGCCAAGGCCAGTCCGAGATCACACAGGACCGGCCGGTGTCTCAAATCCCAAATTAGTAGAGCAACCATTAAGCTATCGCGAATACTGAACTTGAACACGTTTAATAACGTTGTGAAGACATGTCGATTAGAAAATGATTTCGTTGCTTTGTTGATGGGTGCATGAAAGGAGGTCCTTGATTGGTTAATACATGCTAAAAGCAAGAAAGTCCTTGATTGGTTCAGGGATTGACGATTGATGAATGGAGCTCCTTGTTTGATCGCTCGATAAATAATAGCCGTTTCATATTTTACGACGCCGCACTTGACTCATTGTTCTTTTGCGTTTTGTGCTTCTGAGCTGTTTATGTTTGTGATTGTAAATCATAGAAATAATTACAAGTGACTAACTTCCAACAAATATACTAATTTGTCATTCAATCATTCCGAGGCTCAGAGGCGTTATTCCCTGGGGATCACGTTGTATGGTATCCCCCCTCCAATTCTGAGGTACCCTAGAAAATGTAGTTTGTCATGGCGCGCTTAGACCTGCATTAACTCCCCAACAGCCCCCCCCCGAGTTTCTGTAACTATTTGACGTCATTGATAAGTCAGTAATTTCTAATTATTTGCATTAATTTGTTAGACCAATTTTACAGATTAATTCATTGAATTAATTACATTTGTCTAATTTATTGACAAGAATCGTTACTGAAACTATGATTTGACAGACTCCAACCTATTGCTGCTCACTTTATAATTAATAAATGTAATACATTTTAGTTCCATGAAAATTATTGAATGTAAATGCTTTTCGTTCATCTGTGTGATAATTTCTTCTATCAAAATATCGAAATGACGCTGCATAGGATTGTTATCGTAGTCATTCCACTGTCATCTGCTTCAGTGCTTCGACGAATGCTTAAATTTAAGTATCAAGGTGCATTTTACTATATCTAAAAAGATTATCCTTTAATACAAAATTAAATGCTATTAAATTAACCTATTTATTCAATATAATAATTATAATTTTAGCTCCTTTCCCTTTCCCTGATAACTTGTGGGAACGGCTTTAGTCTTAGTCCCGTTCCTGTGCCAAATTCCTTGTGAACAGATTTAGCTTCAGTCCATTTTCCTCTAGAGTTCACGTGAAATGGTTTTCAACCTCCATTTTCTGTCAATTTCCAATGAGCTGCTTTTACTCGTTGATCGCTAATCGTGGATAGGCATGAATTATGCCGCCTTTACGCCAAGATGAAATCACATGCAGTCGGCGACTTTTTACCGGCGACTGCATGTGATTTATATCGTACAGTGAAAGGCTTCACTGAAATCCTATTGTTCATTCTTCAATTGTTCAACAAAATATTACTCTGCGACCGGGGTCGACGGGAGGTCACCGATAAAAAAAACGATAGATCGCAAGTATTGAACATGTCAAATACTTTCGATTTATCGTTTTCTATCGGTGACCTCAGTTGACCTCTGCTCGTGCAAGAAATAAAGAATAAACAACAGTAAAGTAGTGAAGCTTTTCACACTGTGTGATAAAAATCACATGCAGTAGGCGACTTTTATCGGCGATTGCATGTGATTTTTATTGTACATTGTCAAAGCTCCATTAGTCTCTTCCTGTGAATATTTACCTGTGTGTATTATTACTGTTTTCGCCACTATTATCATTATAATAGCTCTGTAGACACTATTTCGCGGAAATAAGAATTTTCGATAATAGTGGAATCATGAGATCTCAGTGAAAAATGTTAGTTACTGCAGGCTGTCGGTAAGCTTAATCACCAATTTGCTTCTACTTAAAAGTAATAATTGTTATCGCCTCGGTGTTGAAAAAAATATTTTTTGTTACGACGTTTCAATTAGAGGCGTCGAGCGGAAATGATAAACATTCGGCAACTTTGTCTCTACACCAACCCCTAGGCCCTCCCCACTAACATCATTCCCCCAACTAGCACCCCTCCCCCACTAGCACCTCCTCCCCGCTCCCTAACACCCACCTGTCTGTCGCCGATGATTCTGTAATCAGGTTTATCAACTTCAGCCTTCTTCTTCTTGTTCGACTTGTATGAAATCTTTGCGTAATTTTAGGCGAGTTCTTTGCTTTTATTGATCACATCGACTTGTTAGAGGTTTTGCGCGATGCATTCTTATTCCGCGTTCTTATTCACCTGTCTCGCTCTGTCTCTAAATGTCTTTAAATGTCTCTGAATGTCTCACTCTGTTTCGCTCTGTCTCTAGATGTTTCTAAGTGTCTCTGAATGTTTGGCTCTGTCTCGCTCTGTCTCGTTCTATCTCGCACTGTCTCGCTCTGCCTCCAAATGTCTCTAAATGTCTCTAAGTGTCTCGCTCTGACTCGCTCTGTCAACATCATCAGCGGCATCATCTCTCTCAACATCATCAGCGGCGTCTCTTATTCTTTAGTTCTTCTTTTCTTTCTTGTCTTTCTTAAATCAATTTTATCTCCTCATCTCCCCGTCTGTCTGTCCAATTAGCCGGCGGCTAGATAGAATAACATAAAATTGTTTACTCGTTATTAAAATAAAAATCTGCTTGGTAAAAATCTACCGAACAATTTCTACCGAATAAATTCGAACCTAACCATTGATATCTCTCAATGTATCGATATATCGATCAAATTAGAGAGATTCTGCTTCTTCTTTGTCTCTCTGTCTCGTCTTTATCTTGCCTTAGTCTTGTTTTACTTTCATCTATGTTTCTTCATTTTATATTTTTATTTAGCGTTTCGTAGGTTTAAGAGTTGCACATGTAAGTCGCTGCGGCTCGCAATACTTTACAGACAAGTACACAGAATATAAGATCTTTATCAATAATGCATTAGTTATCAATGACAGAAGATTCGGGATCGATGGCAACGGTTCTACTAATTAGATAGTAATCGATTAAGTCTAGAGCGTATACTAGGCTGGATGTTGTGTGTGTGTGCTGTGTAAGGGCCATGTGTGTGTGTGTGTGTAGAAGAAAGTGCTTTCTGAAGTAATTAATGGACTTTGTTGGTATGCACCTGGTGCCACGTACAGCACGGCATATCGACTGAGAAACAACGGCATTGATCCGTATGTTTCAAGGTTATCGTGAAAAATGCCATGACGTATTCAAGAATTGGCTGTATATCTTCTAGCATGCGAAGTTTTTAACACTATTGTACATTCTGTTTGGTTGTTAGCACCATTTCGTGCTATCCAATAAGTCATTATAATTCTTCATATAGGTCATTGTATGAGATACGTAGGTTTTGGAAGCATTGTGGCTTTGAGGATCATATGAGATGCGAAGCCTTTACCTAAGCTATTGTCTTAGAACATAATTTCAAGAATTCATAGAAAACAACGGATGTGAGATTTTTAACTGACCTTTTGGTTTGAGAAAATTACATAGCTCACGAAGCTGTTAATGACGTGTCAGATTGTGAAGTATTATATTTGTAAATTGCGAGCCAACTTTTGTGTGTTTCTCACTTTCAATGACCAGATTTGTTAAACCCAATTTACAAATTTAGTTTTGAGCTGAATTAGTTTTAGCGCTGTGCGATTAATGTTTGGAATCAGTTATCTGTTAATATAGTTAATGCTAATTCTACTGAACATTTAAAACACGTAATCTCTACTGATTTATCTAAATTTTGTGAGTACAAATGTTAAGCCGTAGCGGGCCACGTTTTGTGTATTTTATATCTGTGTGTCCGCATTGTTCGTTTACACTGTGTTTATTGTTGCTGTTTCTTTTCCCCTTACATGTTATACTATCGCACTGTGTGAATGTACAATGAAGTTTTAAATAAATAAATAAACCAACAACCAATAGAAACACAGGAGTAACATATCTACAAACATAAACCAACAACCAATACAAACACACGATATCATGAGTAACATCTTTATCCAGGACCATTAGCCAATCCAAAGACACATCATCAACATCACCAGTACAATACATCACAGGTTTAACAGTAATAGTAGTAGTAGCATATTCATTTTTTCCAAATAGCATCAATACATGCAATAATTAATTTATAAAAAGCAATAAATATATATCAATAGCAATACATAATTATAGTCGTTTATCACTCTGCTAGATGGAAAGGCTACTAGAGAGGCTAACATACATACCTAATGATCACATACTGTTTCATGTTATTAACATGAATCACTACATGATTATATTCATCTTGCTCAGCTCTACAGTGTTTTAAAATATATACCGTATTTGGTTATCCATTGACTGAGTGAAGTGCAAAGTGTCAAGAACTTAAAGTAACTACTGTTTCTATTACCATCAACATGATGTTGTCTCTAGTCAATGTCAAACATGGTCAGGGCAAGGTGTGAGAGGTTAAAGGTCAGATGCTCTCAAGGTCAACAGTCCAAGATAATCAAAGTCGACATTATAAGGTCCACATTCGCAGGGAATGAAATAATCACCGAATAAGTTTACAGCACAAGAATCATCGGAAATAAAATATCATCAAATATCATCAAAACTACATGAAATTGGGAAGTTTTGATTAAATAAAGCGAGCTAATGAAGATGATGCGAGTTCAATGCATCCATGAATTAACTGATAACACATACGAGGCCAACACATACGAGGCCAGCACATACGAGGCCAACACACACAAGGCCAACACATACGAGGCCAGCACATACGAGGCCAACACATACGAGGCCAACACATACGAGGCCAACGCATACGAGGCCAGCACATACGAGGCCAACACACACAAGGCCAACACATACGAGGCCAGCACATACGAGGCCAACATATACGAGGCCCGACTAAGAGTTTTTCATATTATACAATGAATAGATGCGCCACTTTATCTGTGGAACTGTTTGCAAACAGATTAACATTTGTGTCCAATAACTGGACAAGAGAGAGAAAGAGAGAGAGAGAGAGGTAATGTAACTCATAGCAGACAACAGTCTGGTTATCCACCTGGTTAGATTCCTGAACAGGTTTCCTAGGCATGAAAGATTGGAACTCCTTGAAATCTTCTCCATCCAACTGATTACTTTCTTTACCAGTGAACTACAGCACATTTACAACATGCTACATTTATAACAGTGCAATTTACTAAGCGAACGACAGAAAAATGCAGAGCAGTTAAACAACTAATAGTGCTTAAAAATACAACTAACACTACCTGTGCAATTAAAATCCTCAACGAGAAAGTCTAACATTTTACTGTATCAACAACGGATATGATGAAAGTTTGTTGCGGTAATTTGGAAGTCAGTTGTAAGTTTCAAGTGTTGCCATGCTCCATTGCGGTTATTAATCACACCCGCTCACACCTTCTGCCCCAGCTCCCATCTGATTCTCATCCTCAAGCCAACTTAGCATTCATAGCCATTTCCAAAAAATTATATATATTTTTTTTTAAAGTACATTTTTGTAAGTTCAGCCAAAAGAGAATAATCACCCATCTGTGTTCTTATTTTGTTTGCGACAGTTGGTAACCATGCGTTAATTTGAAACGTGTCAACGGAAGCGTTAATATTCTTAATCTGTGTTAATACCTTTGCGTTAACCCCAATTCATATAAATTAAATTACAAACCATAAAAAGTTGAAGCCAATAATCACAAAGTCTACAACTCATGCTGATCATTACTTCAGTAAGAAATCAGTCGACGTACCTTTCCTGGTAGAATTGGTTTGAAGTCAATGAGTCTTGGTGAAACATCTAAACACAACAGAACACAAAATCAACTATAATACAATCGTACTTTCATGATCATAATACAATTACATCACAGAAACAAAAATCCAATCACTACAACTAAATCCAACAAAACTACAATCACGAGCAGAAATACTAGGAGTTAAAACTAGGCAACAGCCGAAGTTACTTTACACATGGAGACAGACAGTCAATGTAGATAAGCAAAGTCGAGCCATGAGCCCATCTATAAGTTTTACATATCAGATGATGGAGTAGGTATCGAGGCTTGGATGACTCCGGTTAACTTCGGGATTTGATTGCAGTTTAACTACACAGATGTAAGCATCACTTGAATTCATAGTAACTTATTAGTAACTTGACATCACAATTAATTATTCCAGAGCCTGCAGTGTGGCCGAGTGGTTAGAGTGCAGCGCTAACAAGCTAGCTGCAGTACAAACTGGTTGACACTCCTCCTACACAGAACAACTCTATCAGCTACAACAATAGTAACAAGCTGTAAAATGGAGTTTTGCTTTATTGTTCTTTCATCCAGTTCAAGTGTTTCCTATTTTTTTTTTCCTATTTGTTTTCTATTTATTTATTTATTTCTATTATTTCAAGCTACTGGCAGTTAGCTGTTGTAGACTGAAGCTAATGGAGAGTAGTGATGTCTTACTTTTGATTAGCAGTGGACAAGCTACTGGAAGTTAGCTGTTGTAGACTGTAGCTAATAGAGAGTAGTAAGGTCTTACTTTTGATTGGTAGTGGACAAGCCACTGGAAGTTAGCTGTTGTAGACAGTAGTTAGGAGAGAGTAGTGATGTCTTACTTTTGATTGGTAGTGAACAAGCCACTGGAAGTCAGCTGTTGTAGACTGTAGCTAATAGAGAGTAGTAAGGTCTTACTTTTGATTGGCAATGGACAGGCTACTGGAAGTTAGCTGTTGTAGACTGAAGCTAATAGAGAGTAGTGAGGTCTTACTTTTGATTGGCAGTGGACAAGCTACTGGGAGTTAGCTGTTGTAGACTGTAGCTAAAAGAGAGTAGCAATGTCTTACTTTTGATTGGTAGTGGACAAGCTACTGGAAGTTCAGGTGATTGTCTGTCTTCAAACTCTCTCTTCATCACAACGTCCCTGCCACCCAGCAGACCAGGATATCTATGAGGTGCAGTCGGAGTGAATCCATCACAACTGTTGGAGTCATCCAGTCCAAGCTCAGGGGATGAGGAAGATATGACTGTCAGTGGGGACATGTCAACCGATCTGTCAATAAACACAGCATAATGATCATAACAATGCACATAAAAAATATGCAATCTATTTCTTACTAAAAATATTTATCACTTATTATTTTATCTAATAAATGTTCAGTGGTGTCAGGCCTAGTAACAGATTCAATGAGTTCCTCCACATTATCCTTCAAGCAACGAGACCGTTAGCATTAGGTTTTTATTAGACCGTTGGCATCACATTCGGCTGTAAAAATATTACAACACACCAGAACGTTTGCATGTGCTTTGTAGAATTTAATCACCATGAGCCAAACAATTCCCACTTAATTACAGAGGGAAACATTTGGCAATATCTAATCTACCTAGCTATTCCTAGTGCTAATCATGGGCATTACCAGCCTGAATGATGAACAATGAATACCAATATTAAAAAGAAACAGTAATACAGCTCAGAATACAGTCATGCTCTTTAACTCAACTTGTCACAGTGCGACAAGACTGTTGTAAACTAGAAGGTCATACCTGAGTAGTGCATTGAATCGTGGTTCAATGAGGGGCGGTGAAGGCAGTCTAATACGGTCTGCTTGACTGTTTCCCCGTGACTGTTGATCACTGAGGATGCTGTTGACAAGACTGAGACTAGACGTGCTGCTGGTGGACGTGCAGGAAGTGAATGCACTCGGTCCTGGAGGTCGTAGCGAGCCTGGTGGACCTGATCCTGGCAGCAGGTCTGAAGGTCGTACCAAGCCTGGTGGACAAGGACTTGATCCCTGCAGACCCTGATCTGCATCTTGATAACATGGTCCACCTACGGTCTCTACACACAACAGCATTGAATCGTTTACCTGGGACGAGCTGTTGAACCAGGAAATAGCTATTATTCAATCATTCAAATTAAGGCGAGTTGTTAAATTTTGTACAAATACTAATCATCACTAATTATTGTTATTCAATAATTTGACTGAGAAAAGTTGTTGACCTAGACATGAGTAATAATTATCATTATGCAATAATTAAACTGTAACAAGTGTTAAATAAGATAAGAGTGACATAGGTCTACATGATTATAACAATTCTTCAAGCTAACAAGAAAGTGTATCATATACAATGCAAGAGAAAAAAATAGAAAAGAATACAAAATTTACACAATAGAAAGCTGAATGAATGCATAGAGAGAATGACTAACGTTTATTGAAGAGATTTGTCGAGACGTCTGACACACCTACTGGAAGAGAGCCTGCCGACTGATATGAACCACCCAGCTGATGAGAGTTTGTGCCAGCTGTAGACGTTGGAAATCTGGAGTATAACTTTGTGGGGTGAGCTCCCCAGGGTCTTCCCCCAACTGGGGAGGGTTTACCAGAGTCTGAATGAGGTGACATGAGTAAACTACCGGACTGAGTTGATATACTATCTGATGCAGAGTTGCATGCCGTGAATGCCGACATGTTGTAATAGTCAACCATCTCGTTGAACATCACGCAGCCATATCTACCCTTCAAGTCAGCACTACCTCCATCTAGACAACAGATATAGATACAAGTGCAGAATATATGAAATGAAAAAAATAACATAACAATACAGAAAAAACTCATCACTTCAAATACATTATACAGAAAAGCATCATCCCAAGTAGTTACCTTGTAATTGCACCTATTCTCCATCAACAACCAATAATTATATAACAAGTAATTAATAAATTGCTTACAGGTATACATACTACAGTTGACACTAGATTGCTTTCAACAAACCAACCCATTGATTACAGATTACCTTGACTCGTAAATATACTCAGTACAGACCTAGCACAAGACTGGACTTACATGCAATCATCTTTGATCAATCATGGAAAGTACATTGCATAACTTCATCATCATCATCATCTTCAACATTTAACGTCAGTTCTTCGTTGTCAGCAAGGACTACACATTTCCAGCAAGGACTCTTTTTAACAAACCATGGTCACGTGCATGCTTACTTTTCAACTGAACCCTCGTCACACCAACGTGTACAGACTCCATCCAAGTCCTTTACTTCTTTGTTTTTCCTCTGCTACAACCAAACAACTGGCATGCCAGTCACTGTCATCTTTTCCTTGCACAGATAAGGACAAACACAGCGGACAACCACCTCAACTTTATGCTATGGTGCTGAACAGCTAGAAGAAAAACATTATGACAAGTTTTGAGTTTCTTACCTGGAGGAGAGAAGAGCATCGGCCACACGGCATAGTTGACCTTCACCTCTGGCTCTTGTAAGGATATGGTAGCCAGCTGCTGCAGCTGTGCGCCCAGCTGCTGCAGTTGTGCGTTTAGCTTCTCAGCAATGAAACCATAGTCAGGCTTTGAAGCAGCTGAAGGCATGGCTGACTGCTGTTGTTGCTGTACTAGCTGCTGTTGCTGCTGTTG
>JAQFYQ010002918.1:0-11168 GCA_034694885.1 Buchholzia appendiculata
GAGAGAGAGAGAGAGAGAGAGAGAGAGAGAGAGAGAGAGAGAGAGAGAGAGAGAGGGAGATAAATAGGTTTGCAGAAGTGTCTTTAGTGTTATTAGGAATTTTAAGTGCACGCGAGAGATAAGTGCTTAATGGTACTTACGCGCTATACTTGCTGTAATTACTGACCAACTTTGTTCTAATGCCAAATCTCTGTTTAGTTCCTCAAGTTTCTGTTTCCGGTTGCTCTGTCGATGATAGCATTGGTGAAGATTGCTACCATGGATGGATGGATAACGTGTGTGACGAGGATGACAGCGATTGCAGATCGCCATTGATCGTTGATAACTATCACAATGACATCACACCTATTCAATAAAGTGAACAAATAAGATGATTTAGTTCCTAACCGGGGGGGGGGGGGATTCTCACCAGGGGAGAAATTTGACTTCCCAGGGTGGGAATTGTGAGGTGATGTAAAAACTATAAATTTGCATTTGTGATTTGGTGTTCAGTGTTATTACTTAATGCTTTTATTCTGATCGATTTGACTGATGGACGGAACTGATCGATTTGACTAATTGGTTGTGATCTATTGAACTATCAATTGAACAGATCGATTGAATGAATTGATTGCACTGATCGGTAGAACTGATCGACTGAACTGATCGGCTGAACTGATCGGCTGAACTGATCGATTGAACTGATCGATTGAATGGATCGGTAGAACGGATCGGCTGAACTTCGTCCGTTACCTTAACGTAAAAGAACAACAACAAGAAGATGATTTTACTGGAACGTTCCTCACACAAGACAAAGAGAAGGCTGTGTGTGTGATGTGAACAAGGATATCAGTATCACTGTGTTGTATTCTCTCTGTGGGAGAAGATGTTGCAAGTAGTGTAAAAAATTCAAACCGACTGACATCACAGATGAGAAACTCGCTGAACTAGGAAGCATTGAGTTAAAACGGCAAGACTTGCAAGAAGTCCAACTCACGGAAGTATATACAATTACAGTCATTTCAACTGCCTGAACTAACTGAACTGACTGAACTAACTGACTGACTGAACTGACTGAACTGACTGATCTGTAGACATAACCTGCACAAGGGTGGTGTTAATAATTATTAGTGTTGAATTTGAACAACTAATTGAATAAATTACGAGTGATACGGGCACAAGACATGGCGTGTAGAAATGATGACGTTATCAGGGTTGAATTTGTATTAGCATGTCAGAAACGGCGATCTTTCAATGACACCCAGTACTGGTTCTCGAGCATCGAGCAGCTAGTATCAGCGCGGTTCTTCAACGGTATACAGCTGTAAGACACCGTATTGACAAAGCTTGATGCCAGCCTTGGAATGGAATAAAATATTGCTACTAACGTTGACTTTGAATCAGGGCTGACAGGGCCTGATCTAGAATTTTAACTCAGGCGAGTAATAAGTTTTTAGGAGGGTCCGTAATATATAGACAATTTTGCGGTGTTTGAATGCTCTCAATATTGAATAGAGATGGAGTAGGAAAAAACATTTCCACGCGTCAAGGTCACTGATTTGCGTGCTGTGCAGCGACTGATTCAGGCTTCTCTAATTCTATCACATCAGATCTCGTGTGCACCTCGTGATAATACATGGATAACTCAGTTCATTCAATCAGATTCCATTAATTTCAGTACACGATCGTGACTGAACTTATTTCATCTCACAGAGTATTGAAGTTTTTTTAGTTGAAGTATTGAATCTCTTCACTGGTATTGGGTTCTACAGACATATAGACTCTGATAGCCTTGGGATTTGGTATCCGACACCGGCACGCGAACTTTTTGAACTGATTTTCGACTTCGTATGTGATCGAGTGATGGATCATCGATAAAATAAACACCCGTTGTGCGGAAATTCTTTTTCCTCCCTTTCTCTCTGAGCCGCCCGCGGATGATCTATTACACGTCTCTCCGCTCATTGGATCCGCGGCTGAGACAAAACGAGAGAGTTGAGTTGGTAGATGTCAGTGCGATGTCAGGATTCCAGGTGGAGAAACTATTGTAGTTGAGAGAGACGACTGACTTCCAGCTGCGCCACGGCACACATGCTGTTCAACCTTCCACCAGGTCTCTTCCATGGATTTCCATGAAGTCGGCTGTGCTTAAAAGTGCTTAGAAGTTTTGGTTAGGTGGAGTTTCTAGTGAGATTTTTTGATTAGATTGTAGTCTTAAATGAGAGACGGTGTTTATCAATATTTCTGTAAATGTATGTAGCTTGCTTATAATTTGATTGCAGTTATTTTTTTGTAGGTTGGTCTGTTTAGTTATCAAACGGACTCTAATAATGTGATCCACATGATGACATCATTGCTTTGATATGGTGCCATCATATCACTCACATAATGGTATCTTATTTTTGATAGCAGGACGCAAACATTATTGACAAGTTTTGATAAATGTTAGTGCATTATTCATCATCATCATCATCGTCACCATTTATAGTTTAAGATTCGTTTTCGCAAGGTGTTTGCGCTGAAGACAGGCATAGACTTAAATAATGTCCCTCTTTGCGCTCATCAGGACTGGATTATGGATTAAAAAACATACAGTATATAACTCAGAGATTTGCATTTTTAATTGTTACTATTTTGTAATCGCAAATTAGAAATGTTGAGATTGGAGTCTCAAGAAAACGTTACTGTTTAATTTAAATTTTGAAACATAACTGTCTAATATTTTAACCTGTGTGACTTTGCAGAGCTTACAAGAACATTAACAAGAACATTAACAAGAACATTAATAAGAACATTAACAAGAACATTAACAAGCCGATGACAATGGGATCCCGTTGCTACATCGAGTCCGATGATTATTACGTTCAACAGATGCACGCAATTCTACGGGAATACCCTCACACAAGACCACCCATGCACCCGGCCAAACTCCTAGATCACGTGTACATCGGTAACCAAGGCAACGCCGATAACATTGCACTACTACAACGCCTCGGCATCACCCACGTCCTGAACTGTGCTGGGATTAGACGCTACGACTTCACGCGGTCTCCGTATCCCCCGGAGAGTGGCATAAAGGGCTTCCTCATGATCTCTGCCCTCGATCACGAATCGTTCAACATCGCTCGTCATTTCGACGAGGCGATCAGTTTTCTGGATCGAGTGAAGAAGGTTCGAGGCCGGGCGCTTGTCCACTGTAACCTCGGTGTGAACCGTAGCGGAGCGATAGTCGCCGCGTACTTGATGATCGATCAGCAGCAGACTCTGCTACAGGTAACCAACTACCTGAAACTCAAGCGATTTGTTGTGCTTACAAACAAAGGATTCAGACTTCAGCTCGTACAGTTCGCTAGAAGTAGGGGTTTGCTGGATCCGGTCATAGACACAGCGGATGTAGTGCCAGATTCAGCCGACAGGTGGTCGCTGGTGAACTTCGATGCAGCGGCTAGTAATCAGAATTCTTCTACGAAACTTCTGCGTTCGTTGAAACTGTTCGATTCGCTTTCGTCGCAGGTCGATCGAAGGGAGTCGAAGTCGAGAGGCTGTCTGCCTGACAAGAATTCGGATCAGCTGATTACGAACGGCGGTGATTGCTCAACGAAAAAGTTCCCGACTCTGCCCAGGATGTCCAAGTCGCCGTTATCGTGGCAGGGTCCTCCTAGTGAACACAAGGTAAAAACCTCTCTTTGTTTACCCGTATCGCGTGACTCTTTACCGGTCGTTAAAATCACTCCCTCTTCAGAATCAAAAGCCGAAACCGATGGAAAGGATTATGCGGGCGATAAATCCGATGTCAAGTCACACCTTAAGCCTTCGACCTTGACCCCGGTCTATGAGCAGATATCCGGAGATTTGACACCGTCGTCGAAGCTGAGCGGGTTCTTGATGCTTCTGGGATCGAAGCGTAAACCGGTGCGGTCGACGTCGTATTCAAATGTTTCCAGTTCATCTCAGTCGTCCGCTCATCTGTCAGACGTGGAGGGAACTGTTGAGACGGGGACAAGTCATGAGGAACACCCGGAAGCTCCTCTGTCTACGTCTAGGCCACTCCGCATCTATACGAGGTCATCAACAGACAGTGAGTTGTACAAGACCAAGTCAAGGCATGATAAACACTGAAAACTTTCCGTGTACGTATGAGACATTTTGCACATGATGCACCGAGTATCGATGCATATTTTGCGAGTTGGCAGGGGGCTTGCCGCCCACGCGACATATTTTGTACTGTAACATGCCATTTTAGGATGCAATTATGAAAATGCCTTTTTTGTGCGTCGTTCAGCTCATCGGCCATGTCATCAGTGCCTTCGGAAGTTGTAAATGACTTTTTTGCTTCATTTTGTGCCGGTGGAAAAGAGTTCCACAAGACACATAAATTCCTTGACTACGGTGACTGTACGTGATGGTGTATGTGATGGTGTACGTGATGGTGTACGTGATGGTGTACGTGATGGTGTATGTGATGGTGTACGTGATGGTGTACGTGATGGTGTATGTGATGGTGTACGTGATGGTGTACGTGATGGTGTACGTGGTGGTGTGATGGTGTACGTGATGGTGTAGGTGATGGTGTAGGTGATGGTGTAGGCGTAGCTGTGTATGTGTGTGCGTGTGCAGTTGTTAAGAAATCGATGCTGTGCATTGAGGCCGGTGCTCAATTTGCTTCTATTCCTTGTATGGTTGTAGAGATTGCTCATTGTAATTGTATATCTGTAATGTTTTAATTGGGATTTCAGAGCTTGGTTGAGATTTTGAACCGAGGCTGAGAAGAAAAATGCTAAGCAGGGAGATTAGCGCATTGATCAATCATAAAATCTCAACTCAAATTCAAATCCTCGTATTTGTACCGAATCTAGATAGTGTATAGTATACTTTCTTCAAAAGTGATCTTTGTAAATATCGGAGATTGCAGAATATAATTGCACTTAAGATTTAATTGTTGGTATGTGAAAGTTGTTCTTTGAATTATCATTTCCTTGTTCTTTGCATTCCCGATTGAATCCCGGATTGAATTCCGACAACTTATTGAATATCGACAATGTTGAAACATGACCCGATGTATTATAGTGCTAGATGGTCTAATAGATGGATCTAATAGCTCCAATAGCTCTATTTGTTAATAGCTCTAGCTCAATCTGCTAATAGCTCAATCTGCTAATCAGTGCTCGAATTACGGGGGGCTTGGGGGGCCGAGCCCCCCTACTTCCTCCGGGAGCCCCATTACTTATTGTGAAAACGTGCATTGGGCCCCCTACTTCTTTAATTTTGACCGTCGCTACCCCCCCCCCCGCTCGTCGGAAAATTTTGGGCCCCCCTACTTATTTTGAAGTAATTCGAGCACTGCTGCTAATAGCTCGTTCTACTAATGGCTCTCACTGGAGTTTCTGAGTTCTACTGGACTGCAATGTTTCTAACAAGGAAGCAATTTGTTCAGAGCTATATTTCATTATAGGAGTCAACAAGTGCATGTTATAATCAGTATCCACCCTGTATGTGGTTTGTATATCTGTATGTGTAAAGCGTTTGTCATCAATTACTATGGATTAATTAGCTGTACACTAGCTTGACTTTGTATCCGTTAAATAGAATGCACCATGGAGAAACCAGGGAGCATATTCCAGATACTGAAACTAAATCTGATAGTTCAAATAAAGTTCAAATGTGACAAAAGTTTAAAAAGTGTTTAAGGATCAGAAAGATACAGGATGGTAATTTTGTCATGTAATCAACTCGTAAAGTTGATTTAAGTGATATTAGGATAAGAGAGGCAATAATCGTTAATGATTTTTTGAAGTAACCTCATACTCAACCTGTCATGCTATTTGTATGTACCACAACGTTCCTTGGGCTGTGCCTAGTGTCCATCAATAGAACGCTGCATACAGAACATTGTTTGACATTGCAGTAGTTGTACAAGAACAGTTATCATATCAGTGAACAGTTAAAGTGAACAGTGAACAGTGAACAGTGAACAGTTGAAGCAGTCGTTGCTTTCACAATTAAAATCAATTGTTTAGTTTTGGTTCAAGTAGCTTGAGAACTTATGTTATTATTAGTAATCTGACAAGGCTATTGGAACTTGTAATTAATTGAATTTAGTAGCAAGTACACGAAGTCAATAACGATTTTTGTGTTCTTATATGACAACATCATCATAATCATTATCATTTTTCGTCCAGGCTTGGATTGTCTTTAATTTGTGCTAGAACTAAAGTAAAGTGGGTTGGACCCCACCAAAGTGTTTCGTTTATAATGTGAATTAAATAGTTGACAAGCTTGCTAACGGTGATTCAACTCTGCTGAGCATATTCATGTCGCATTTGTGATTTCTGTTGATGGGAAGTTTTTACAACCGGATGCCCTTCCTGACGCCATCAGCCTAGCTGGTCCCTTGCCGAGCACGTGGAGGAACATGGCTGGCCAATTGTGAAACCACACACCAGTGGGAAATCATTAAAAAACCTGAACAATTTGTTAGACTTAAAATAACTTAAACCATGCTGCTCAGAAAGACAGTTTTTCTATAATTTCATCAACAAACACGGAATTGCTCATGAAGATTCTAACTTCAACTTAGCTTGCTATTCCAGAAGGCAGATAATGCTTTAATCAAGTGATTTTCTGAATGCCATAGATAAAGCTCTCCAACTATGTGATTTCTCTGACTGTCACAGATAAAGCATATATGTGATTTCTCTGACTGTCACAGAAGGAATATCGCTCTAGTCATGTGATTTCACTGAATGCTATACATAAAATTTATGATTTATCTGAATACTACATACAATGCTCCGATCAGGTAATTTCTCTGAAGGCTTTAAATGTGACTCTAAACATGTGATTTCACTGAATGTTATAGATAAAGCTCTGATATGTGATTTCTCTCTGAACGCTATAGATAAAGCTCTGCCATGTGATTTCTCTGCATGCTATAGATAAAGCTCTGACATGTGATTTCTCTGAACGCTATACATAGATAAAGCTCTGACATGTGATTTCTCTGAACGCTCTAGGTAAAGCTCTGACATGCGATTTCTCTGAACGCTATAGATAAAGCTCTGACATGTGATTTCTCTGAACGCTATAGATAAAGCTCTGACATGTGATTTCTCTGAACTCTGTTACTCTAATCATGTACAGACTAATAGACAGCTGATTGCGAGCCGGTGTATTGCTGCTTCACATCTTGTTGACTTCAGTTTCACAGCAGCAGCTGCAGCAGCAGCAGCTGCAGCAGCAGCTGAACACCAAGCTACACGAGCTGGCAACAAACACCTTTAATTATCTTCGACTTGTTGGCATTTAGAAAACAGTGCTACCACGCAGTCGTGTAATTGGCACACAGACTACTCAACAGCAGAGCCTGGTGTTGTGATGCAAGAGGGCGTTCAGAGAAAACATTCGTCCACCTAAATTAATCCAACATTGTGAGCTGCTGCAATGATTCATCTTGCGCTTCATTGAACCTAACAACTTCACTGACCTTAACGTTCAGTTCAAATCATTTAAAATTTGGGATTATCCTACATTTAGTGCAGTGCATGGGAAAAGTGCGAGGTTTCTAAATAGAGTTACGGTTTGGGTTTTACTAGGAGTTTTGGATAGAATTTGCTTGAAAAACTTTTGCCAGCTTTAAAATCTTAAATTTTGTAATATTGTACAAATTCATATTTCCGACCGTGTACCCATACTTGTTGTAATTGTCTCATGCTTTGCACTAAAGTGCAGAAGAACAGTATTCCCTAGAATTTTCTAAAGTTCTGAAATAAACCGCTAAGTCAACGTTGACATCCGTTTCACCTACATCTAAATTATTTAAATTGTTAAAATGTACATAATTACTTTTCATGATGTGCAAGAGCAGTAGCCGATACTACACCTGAACTGTAAACCCTTTCTAGTTGGATCTTTCTATTTCAAACTTTCAAGCAAAAACACTTTGTTATTATTCACACCTTCTAATGATAACCGTCAACGAGTGTAATGACCACGACAGCAGATATTGACACTTAGCAGCTGTAATTTACAAAAAAGTGTTGGATACAAAGTACTATCATGCATTTAATGTACAATTAAAATAAAGCATTAGCCATTATGCATAACACAGGCAGCATATAATGTTTGCAGTCCACTGTTGAAATTGTAGCACAAGAGCCGTCGTCACAAAACTCCACAAATCAATCTTATCAGCAAAGGCAATCGAACAACTTTGTCAAATAAATACAGAACTATAATTAACAATATTAGAAATAAATTCGACAAACATGGCGTAATTGAAAACTTTGTATGGTATTTAGGAATGATCAAGTAGTGTAGTTGTAGTTTTATGAAGTAATTAATAGCTGTAATAGTATCCGGTAAAATAGTCTAGTAAAAGTGTCTGGTAAAGAACTACAGGAAAGCCAAGGGAACTAGAGAAAGGCCAAGATTTATGTGAATGGATGACGTCATAGGATGGACAAACCCCGCGACATGCGAGGAGATAAGAGGCAGACAAAAAGAGATGAAAAACCAACAGTAGTCAAGATTCTTCCGTAGTCGACCCGTGAAGATGATGAGCAGCAACATATGGCGAAGTGGTTAGCACATTCGCCTACTCACAGAGGTCTCAGGTTCAAATCACATGGCGATCATTCTGAGCCTTGCATGATCTAGCTCTCTGCGGAGTTTGCGCTAGAGAAATTCCACAGAGAATACATCAAACTTAATGCATAACGACTCATCCGATAAAATCATGGTTTACGGAATCTAGGGATACCAACGGCTCCTTCAAGTGCACGGCACCACACGACATCCAGGGATAATCTGGGACATTCACGGCGACTCGAGGCTTCGTGAATTTTCATTTTGACAAGTGGTGGATCAAAGACTCGATCATAAATCTTTTTGTACTTGCTTTGCTTTTAACGATACTCTACGAGTTAGTCAAAAATCTGCTAGTAGACGAAGCTATAATACACTTTCGTTACTTAATTATGAGTCGATAACATCAAGTGACAGAAGATTACAAAAACGCATTTCTCAATAAAAAAATATACAACAGTTAAAACAACTATACAGAAGGAATTTACGCTTGAAACAACCGGATATGTAAAATGTGCATAAGTTGAAAAAAGAATCATTATGTGAAATTTGATTAGGCAGATTAATCCCTACATTTTATTCACCTGCAACCCCCTCCAAAAAAAAAAACCTCATGGACTTCAGTCATTCCTGACTCGTGTATTTTAATCATGTACGAGTCGATGATAATAAAATGATGAATATAATCAATGCAAGATGATTATTTTAAAATTAAGCAATAGATGATTCAAGACGATTAAGCAATAAGAAACAGATGATTAAGAATTACGTAATAGCCGACTCTAGATCGCCAGAGCATTAAGCAGCAGTAGTTTATCAAGCACGCAATATGGCTGTAGTGGATAAAACAAAGCAGACAATTATTTAATACAAACAGGTAGAACAAAATGAACTGAAAACCATGTCGCTTTCTCTATCAATACCTTCTGATGATTGTTTAAAGAACTGGGATAATGCACCAGGTGGGATAATGCACGATGCACCAGGTGGGATGATGCGCAAGGTGGGATGATGTGCAAGGTGGGATGATGTGCACGGTGGGATTAAGAGCAAGGTGGGATGATGTACACTGTTGTACAAGGAGACCGGGTTGGGACTAGACCATGTATGAAGTGATCATGTGATTGGAATGCATCAATAATTATCTAACACTGTCATCTATAGCACCTATGACCGATGACCGTATAGTCAATTACTATAAATTCAGAACTCTGAAGATCGAGTCAAACAGGAAGAAACTCAAATCAGAGCCCAATCCAATCATACATTTTGCATTTGCAATTGAATCATAATCTCACAATTCGGGGAATATTTTAATCAACGATTGGACCAATATGGATCGTGTTAATCTATATTCAGCGCTATAAACATTCAATTCTCTCCTAGAGCAATAAAATTTGAAGAGAGAGAAAGATAGTTGATAAGTTTTACCACTTAGATGACAAGATCAAGGCTAGTGCTCGTGCCGACTCATCAAAATTTACAAGGATTAGGTGTGCTTAAATAAGGTAAACATGCTTCAATAAAGTATGTGTGCTTAAATTAGGTACACATGTTTCAATTAGGTGTGCCTGTGATCGCACATGCTTGAAGAATTTGCACGAGTTGACACCTACTCTTACAGCAAAGTTAAATCAGTGGTGAAATGGAACATCCTGTATAAACCGGGAACAGCGAAGACGTAAAAAGTTTCTCAGCAAGCTATAAAAGTGCATTGTAACAATGAAAACCTATAGTAATTTACCTTATAAGAGATGAATTGCAATTGTTCAATGCCTCATACAGCAAGACTTATAAAACAACAACATGGCTATGTACATCTCGCAATTCTGCATCTTGCAAGTCTCTCTCTGCTCTTTACTTGATCGTAAATCTTTCGTCCTGGGATTCACAGAACGCATCGTAGACATTGGCGGCAAAGTGTTTCACCTGGTCCTTCGTTAAAAGCTCCTGAAACAGGTTGACAAATAGAAAAACAATCAAAAAGAAGTTAAATTGACAATACTTTTAAAAAGATATTACATTACTGATGCATTGCGGTAAACACTAAACAACTCATAATTTAAAAAAGTATTTAGCTAGCCTAGAAATAAATAGCTTAGCCATACAAATCTTTGCTTCCATCACAAAAATATTAGTGTTATCGCCATCTTAATCATCATTTATAGCCCACACTAATTGCTTAACTAAAATAATTAACTAAATTATTAATTATTATCAGTAGAGTTACCAAAATGTTTCACTGTAAAATTACGAGATAATTATAGACAAGCTACTGGGATAAAACTCTGCAAAACTCATATGAAATTTTTGGTTTTTACAGAAGTAAAGTATTACAGCGAAATACCCTTTTTTATGCCGACAGTCTCGGTGCTTGCTAAGGCAAGCACATGGAGGAACATGATGGGTCTTTTGTAAACCACTGGGCTCAGAAAATATCAGAGTAACAAACACTTTCATTGGTAATGAACTTCGTGATGCTTGACTTCTGTTTCACTTTGAATTGGCAAGGAAAGAAATTGACAAGTCTAACCTTTACCCATCCTCATTATTTTCCCATGCCAGTACCACCAGGTCCACATTAATCCGTTGAACGCCAGATACTT
>JAQFYQ010002919.1:0-11168 GCA_034694885.1 Buchholzia appendiculata
CTCTCTCTCTCTCTCTCTCTCTCTCTCTCTCTCTCTCTCTGAACTCCGGGCTGTACTGAAATAATTAGTTCTCCATAAATGTCGGATGACCTTCTTGAACGTTCAATTTATGACGATATGACGAAATGTTCGTCTCAAACTGACCATTGTTTTAGTGCTAATTGGCGGGAACACGAGTGTAGATTTGACTCATTACTTGAAGCACTGCACGACCGCGCGTGCGCGCTAACATGCGTGAATATCATAAAGTTAACACGGTCGTACGTGTCTATTTATATTTTATATACTGCAGTCATAAGAGCTGTTTACTGAGACAAGTGAACCAGGATTAGCCTCGTGTGTTTTCTACGCATTAAGGTCCTTAAGGAACGATGGAAGAGAAAAGACAAAAGAATGTACTGATGCCAATTGGGTTCTGAGTGTACTGAAACTGAAAATGCCTAATGTTGGCATAAAAATCATCACTGAAATAAATCATATACCGTGGAAAGGTTACAGGAGAGCGAAACGAAGAATACGTTTGACTATTCAAGATCCCGTAGGACCTCCATATAAATAAACTATGCTCCAATCACAAGAATAAACTGTTTAGATAATTGATGAGTCGATTGTGCCGTATTGAGCGGCTAATGTGCACAAATTAGCATAATAACATGCATGGAGTTGCTTTTCAAATAATAGCAATGCATGTATGTATGACATTGTATGTCTGTAACTTGTACCTCTTACAAGTTGCCAAGGAAAATATTGACAAAATCATATGTGCGATATGGCCGTATTTAAGGGGGATTTTTGGGTTGACCCCTCAAAAAAATTAGTTGTCTTCAAATTCATTGATTTTTTTTTTTTGGAAAAAAGGTCGCCACAATTTTTTTAAAGTCAAACCTCCCAGAAATTTTTTTGGGAAAAAGATCGTCAAAAAAATTTGACTTCCAATCCCCCCTCCAATGAAATCCTGGCTACGGCCCTGTGTGGGAAATTCCAAAGGTTCTTACATTACAATTAATCCAAGCAATGTTTGATTTAGGATGTATGCTAGGTTTTTAGCCTCACTGAGGGAAAAGCTAAAATTTCTTGTTGGTCGTAGAAAACAGTGAGTTCCACTTCTGAGGACTTGATGTAATCACTGTTTAGAAAAAAACAATCCTCTAGTATTACTAATATAATTGTCCAATTTTGTTCATGATACATTTAAGAACTATGTCTACATTCAGACCATCAACTCCTGGTATATTATGTTGTTTTCACAGGGAAACAAGAAGATTTACACACTACATACCCACTAGCAGCGGACCGAAAGCGCTCTAATTTTCGTGACACTGTTTTACATTGCATAAGTAAATAGCTGTTGACGCGGATTTTAATCTGAATAGCAATTCGGTTTTCTCTTTCATCACAGGATCTCGCTACACGTACCGCAACGCCCTAGAATAACTAGCATATTAATTAGATTCGACGACAGGTTTATCTTCTGCATCGACCGCGTAGACGAAACAGTTGTGTAACAAGGCCTATTTCGTAGCGCAGTCATTGTTCTTTGGATGCGGAATCAACGAAGATAAGAAAAAGCTACTGTTCAAGAAACGCGGCCTGATTTAAGTAGCTATTTCTACTAGTTACTTCTCGATGTTAAAGCCATATTCACTCTGTCCTAATTACAAGCTTAAACAGAAACTCAACCGCTAATATTAGACCAAGCCGTAAAAACTTAGTGGACATTGTAGTATTTCAAATTTTTAATGCAAAAATCATTGTTTAATAGCTTATAGTTAGAGTTAGCATGCTGTACTTGTACTTTCTTAGACCATCAAAATTAAACGAAAGACTTTACGGGCCTCGATACAGCTCAAACGCTTTACTATAAAAGCTGACGGATCCAGCGGTCTCTATGGTTCGGTGTGTTAATAACGGCATATGCACGAGATTAACTTTTTCGAGCAAGACATTGGGGAAAAGTAGCCTTGTCAAGATCATCGCGTAGAGCTACAGTTGGATCATACAGTGTCTGTATTACATCTCTGATCTTCTTTCGTTTAATTCAAACATAGTGTGTTTATTTAGAAAACTAATAAAATTTCATTTCATAGTTAGGTTTTAAGATATTTACTCTATTAGTATTCTATTAATCATTCGTCAAGTTTACTGAAGTTAAAGATCTGAATTTAAATGTGAACAGAACTGATCAGCTTGGATTCTGTGATGGTAACTTCTTTGAATTTACCATCACAGTTATCATAAAATTTTGAAAAGTACTTTTTACGTTTTTTGGCCGTTGCTCATCATATAGAAAATACGACTAGAAAAGCATTAGATCGCAGCTTTTGTGCGTCTCATCTCGAGGTCTTTTCTACTCTGTCTATGGATCACTTATTCACTAGGTCTGTAGGTTCCATAGCGGTCTGCGGATCACTGGGTACCAGAACGGTTTGTGGATCATTGGGTACCACAACGGTCTGTAGATCACTGGGTATCACAACGGTGTGTGGACCACTGGGTACCACAACGGTTTGTCGATCATTGGGTACTATAATGGTTGTGGATCACTTGGTGCCATAACGGTCTGTAGATCAATGGGTACCAAAACGGTGTGTGGATCATTGGGTACCACAACGGTCTGTGCATCACTGTGTACCATAACGGTCTTTGAATCACTGGGTACCATAACGGTCTTTGAATCACTGGGTACCACAACGGTCTGTAGATCACTTGGTACCACAACGGTCTGTGGACCACTGCGTACCATAACGGTCTTTGAATCAATGGGTACCACAACGGTCTGGGTGATCACACTGGGTACCATAACGATCTGATAATCTGCTTCACTCAGTAATGCAATGGATTGGGACAAGAGGGGAGGGATGAGGAGGAGAATTTTTCGCAGAAATCCTACACCACTTAATTCCCTCTCCAACGGTGCAATATTTATTTTTCTTAATCGTAATAATTAATTCATCTGTACCTTTGCTCCACTGCCTTCCTAAATGTTATAGGAATTAAATCAATTCCTACAGCCTTAACACTTTTCAGTTTCTTATTTAAAAATAAATCTCTCGCTCTATCACTTCTGATTTTGCTCGTACATTTTCATCCCGCTGCATTTCTCGTTCCTTATTGCATCTTTATTTCTGTCACCGTCAGCCTGGCATTTTTGCGCTACAATTCTTTAGAGTTTAGACTCTTTCCATCTCTCTCTCGCCTCCTTGTTAAGTTGGCATTTCTCCCGATTCGCTTTAATTTGCTTTGTTTCCGATGGAAGCCCTAGTTCTGTTATCTTTCCGAGGCCACGGTACACCTATACTCAGATCGTCGTCGCCTTGTCAAGGGCTTTGCCTAGCTTGCTCACGTTTATATCCCTGCAATTAAAATGTAAGTACACTCATCTGTAGACAATATAAAGGCCACTTGATTTACGATGCTAATTAAGAAGTGAAGTGGATGCAGTGTGTTGTCTGGAGTCAGTTTGATCACTCGTGGTCGGGCTTCTTCGTCACCTGTGACTTGTCCACTCTCAATTGTCCGCTATTAAATGCACTTGTGATCCTTCAAGGACGTCGGGAGTCGGGTATAAAAGTCGACGGGTGTCTTCGGAAATCAAGTCAGCCTCCGCTCGGCTTCAACCAAGGCTCCGTGCTTCAGCTAGAGAACGCCGCAGTACTACAACACGCTGTCGCTTCCTAGTCAATTCTTTAATTAACTGAATTAGTAATTAAATAACAGGAACAATATTGATTTAATTTATTCAATAATTTGTAACAAACAAAATATAGTCCAATTGTATCTGTAGTAATCCGTCAAAGGTGAATTGGATTGAGAGACGATAGAAATACAGTACAACAGCTGCGCTGCAAACGGAAGGTTCTGAGATGGAAAACGTAAGTATAGTTAGTCTGCTTGCATTTGCTTAAAGCATTATTGTAATTCTCGTGTTTTAGTTATTACTTTACAGCATTTTGCCCTGCAAAAAGTTGAAGGATGCTTTTGAAACAACGCAGTAACTTTAGAAATATAATCAACTTAATAATTTATCTTTATCTAAATCAGATACACATAATAAAATTTTTCTAGAAACAAACCGGTGACAGGCCAAAGTATATATTCTTATGACAAGTAATGTGTTCAAAAACTCCTAGATGGCCTTGTTGAACATATCGTGACCAAATCGCTCATTTGCAAATCGTGAGACACTCAGTCTATGTTCATAACTGTTCGTTTTTGTTGTATTGCTTGCTATCTTCTTTTAGTTTAATTGTACTTGACGTTTAAAAAGACGTTAAGTACAGAGTCAGTAATGTGTGCATTTTAATGCTAGATTATAATAGTATGAATACATTGTCGCAGGATGCCAACTGTACTGTGTGACTGATAAATTATTAATAAACAGCTTTCAAGCTTTGAAGGCTAATCAACAATGGCTTTACAGTTTCAGCGCTTTACTTCAGCATACTAGGTTTATCAGTGGCGGCGTCGTTGATTTTAATTTCAAAGCGACGGTCAAAGCGCATTTTTCGCATTGCTTGCCGTGAAGGCAACTGAGGCAGCTGCCGATGAGCCATGCCTGGTATGAACCTTGACAAAGACTTTGTCGATTTGTAAACAAAATAATACAATGCTTCATAACTTGCGCCATAAAATTACTCTGAAATGTCATCGAAGAAAGATGAAAGCGCATCTTAATTTCACTAATCGGCCTATTATGTCTAGGTTTTACTGAAATTAGTGCAACGAACTTGCATTACATTATTTAAAAATCACATTTTTAATAATGCTCAATCAGATTGTTTTAATATGTGTAAACGTATTGCGCACAATACATTGTCGCCTTTATACATGTCACTTTAGGAAAATGGCGGTGAGAACAGCGTTACCAACGCTTATGACAACAAAAGCTACGTGGACGATCTCTCTGACGAGAAGAAGGTCAACCTAGCAGATGTGGAAAATCCCCAGTTAACGTACACGATAGTCGAACTGAAGTACGATCATTCAGATTCGATATCGGCATGCACAGGCTCAGGCTCAACAGTAACGGCCGAAGAACTGGATCCCTGGGATATTGTACCGGAAGAAGACACCCGCGCAGAGTGGTCCGGTAAGAAATGTAGACTAGAAATCAAGTTACAACAGTTGCTGTATACGCTCGAGTTGACATACATACTGAGATTGATTTCGTTAACCTAAGTTATAATACCGTACCGGTAGTAGAAAAGGGCACGCTCCCACTTAATACAAAATTAAGTACTCATATTTAACGTAGTGTGCTAAATAAATAATGAATTAAAAAGGTTATTTTCGTTTTTTTTTCTTTTGCGCATTGAAGCAGTATTTTGAATTGTTGCTATTTCTATAACAGAATATTTTCTCGTCTCCATAATACTGCTTTTACGTTCCACTAATATATTTATTAATCTTTAAATTAACGACTCTTAAATCAACAGAAGTGGAGACAGAAATGTATTGTGTTTTTTTCTCACAGAGTTGACGTGTGGAAAAAAGATTCTGCGAGTTTGCTGGGTGATCGTCCGGCTCTTAGCAGTTGTTGGTCTACTCTACTTCTTCATCTGTTCCCTCGATGTCCTTCAGGACGCCTTCCAACTTGTTGGAGGTAAATGAATATACAGCTCATGCATGCAAACCTTATTAAATCTGCATTCAAAAATAAGATAGAATATATAAAAATGATTTGGAGAAGTTATGTTCTAATCTGTTTATAGCCGTACTGTCAAATTGTGAGGCCGTTATGATTTATTTCTTCTGTTTTAGTGTTCCATTGAATCTGAAAAAGATATATTCTGTAATTACAAATGTGCATGTGTTTCGTTAATCTGATGCAATTGACCAAGTCATGTGTTACGAATTCGACCAGTAAATATTTAATGACACAAATTATTTGTCACTAAAACAGATTTTTTTGCAGGAATGACATTTTGAAAGTAGGCCTATCAATATTAGAACAATCGCCTGGCACAGTATATTGGGTCTCATAAAAAGTTTGCGGCATCGAATCGCAGTTGCGAATGATTCGTTACGTATCAAAACTTGACCCGTTATTGATGCCATGTTTACCAATACAATTAGAACCTATTATTAGTTTTTTGGTATTAACATTTATGAATTACAAACAGGGCTGTATGCCCATTGCCCCAGTAAATGCTTTCCATAAAATTAAGTTAACGTTTACAAAACTGCGTCAGCTTGTGAAGTGCTAAGTCAATTGTTTTTAGCAGCAAACAATAGATTTCTTTCTTGTACATTATAGACCTACTTCAATTTCTAAAATTAGTTTGATTTTGTGATTCTTAGGTCGAGCTGCTGGTGAAATTTTTACAAACAGCGTTTTGATCAACAACCCAATTGCAGGACTTATGATCGGCATAGTGGTTACAGTACTGGTTCAAAGTTCATCGACGTCCACTTCAATTGTCGTATCAATGGTCGGAGCAGGACGTGAGTTTCAATACACTTTATACTTGTTTTAATACACTTTATATTAATTTTAATACACGCTACTCTTGTTTCAATACACTGTATTCACTTGATACTTGTTTTGTTAAATTTTTATTGAAATGGTCGTTGAAACTTCATTGATTGCACAACTTATATTTAATATATTTGGTCTTCTATAAAATACAATTTAGTTCTTGTATAACCTCTATTCATCTTGCCTTTGGAATGATGATTCGATTTATTTTTCTCAATTAAATGTTCATCATAAAATATCAATTGTACAGTATATCTTGAAATTTTTATAATGTGCATCTGTACTGAAAGTCTCTATGTATTATATGGAGTGATATGCGCTATAACAAAGAGAACGTATACCGACTTGCAGCGTACGATTTTGTGTTAAGAGACCGTTGATAGCGCTATAACAAAGAGAACGTATACCGACTTGCGCTATAACAAAGAGAACGTTGAACGTATTTGTGTTAAGAGACCGTTGTTCTTTGTTTCAGTTCTTGAGGTTCAACCAGCAATTCCGATCATAATGGGAGCTAACATTGGAACAACAGTGACCAACACACTTGTAGCTCTGACACAGTCCATGGACAGACACACCTTTCGGCGGGCCTTTGCGGGCGCTACAGGTAAATAATGCCTGGAAATATCTGAGGCATTGATTACTCAATAAATATTGCTGTAATTGATAAGATAATAACCCTAATATTATGGTTGATTTCTGGATAATTTTAAGAAAGTCCATCGTAGGCCAAATGCAATAAAATGATGCTGATGTAATTTTTTATTGAGATTTTGGATCTTTTTTCACACATGTTTTGTACAGCATTTTATAAAATCGTTATTTATGATTATGCAAATGCAAACTTTAGATGTTATCAGGGGGGAATACAACTGTTATCACTATTGTAACATCTTTTAGAAAATACTGAGTTTGTATTTACTTTTAACATTTACATTAATGATACATTTTTATATTTGGTAAAACAAAAATTATGTTATGATATGATTTGAGGAAATGTTCTTCGAATATTTGAGCCATCTGTTGTTCTATATTGTAGTAAGCAGTAACCTACCATATTATTATCCCTGAAATGTTGAGTTTTATTTTTGCACATTTTTGAACGTGATTTTTCTATGTTGAATGTTTGTCCTCTGTAGTGCACGACGCTTTCAATTGGCTGACAGTTCTCGTGCTTCTGCCGATAGAGGTCCTCACCGGCTACCTCTACCACATGACGAGCGCCATGGTTGAAAGACTGACCTTCTCTTCAGATTCAGAGGACACACAGTTCCTCCGAGTTATCACTGATCCTCTGACAAATCTCATCGTTGAGGTAATCAAGACATTAAATGTCTTAATTATTGAAAAGACAAAAAAGAATAATTTTTTTATTTTTTGTCTTTTCCCTACGATTTTAGCTGTAATTCTAAATTAGTTTTTTGGACAAATTAACACACTATTTACTCGCTACTTGTAAACAATTAATCAACCTAACTAAATAAAACGTTCTCTACGCGTGGAATTAGCAAACAAACTATCTCTCGGTGTCCAGCGGTTGGACGAAAAAAAGAAATAATTATTCCATTATGTCCAGTTTTTATTGTATAATTCTTCGCTTGTATTGCTGGACCAGCCAGAAAATCTTCGTCATAATCAGGCTGCATTTTCTGTCATCTTCTTCTTTTTCACTTCTGTCATTTAGTGTCTATCTTTATGTTGGTCGGTCTGTCGATGTCAACAAGGCCCATATGACTGAATCTCTTTGCCCTGTCGTATGAGTTGAAGACTCTCATCTATCAAACGCACAGATTTTTTATTTATATATTTTTTATATTTGAAAAAATACTTTTTTTATTTTGTTCAACTTATGTTTAATTTTAAACTGTTATAGGTCGATAGCAAAGTAATCAGAGCGATAGCTCAGGAGTCAGACCGACAGAAGTTTCCACTGGCTAAGTACTACTGCACTGAAGTCACCGAGAGCTACACTCAACCTATATCTGGTATGCACTAATCAAAGAACTTAATTAGTTTAATAATAAAAAATTAAGAAAAAATATATTTAAGGAAAATAATAAAATTTTATTAGTAAATTAAATTAATTAAAGCTAAATGATTCATCATTATTTTAGAACTTAAATGTAAAGTTCATATCACTTTGTCTTTTATTACTTTATCCACTTGGTATTGTCATATAATATAATTGCTCTCTATTGCTGGTGTATAACATACTGATACTACACACGACAAAAATAAAAGTGCACATTTGAACGTGTGCACTGTGCATGCGTGTAATAGAATTATTGCTTGAGTAATTCAATGTCGTCGAAGTCAATCTATAGAACCAGTAGTATTGTAGATCAGGAAAGTAGAATATTGTACATCTTCATACCGGATAACTTTATTTAGGCCATGTTCTTAATTCCTAAATACTGTGTGTTAATTATCTGGATATTCTTAGTGCACTGCTCAATGCTGTATAACACTTTTGACATTTCTAACCGTTCTTAGGTGAAAACGATACGATCGTTGACGTCATCAAATCTAAGATGTTTACCTATGACGTCAAGATTACGAACGACTCGACTGGCGCCGAGTACCTCAAGTGGAAGGAAGTTATCGACGCTAATTCTACTAAATGTAGTTATGACACAGTTATTTTATGCTTTTATATTATTCAATTAAACCTGCATTTTATCAATTTCATAATTGCGCTTAGAACTTTAACACCTTTCGTTAAAGGATTTAAATATGTATGTATATCTGGTTTTCTATTACTCGATACAGGACTGTAATCAGCTTCAAAAGAAAGTTGGGGCATTCACTTTGGGCATATTTTGCCACCTCCGTTTTTTGCTAAGGCCCTGACTCGATAAAGACTCGAACATTGTAGTTTAAACTCTGAATATTATTGCATGATTTGTTTCCTTAAATCATAGTTTGCTTTATATCTAAAACTGAGACCTCTTTGTGCACGGTGTTCAGGTCACCACGTCTTCCTCGGCACCGGTCTGCCTGGGAGCCTCAGTGAAGCTGCCGCAGGAGCAATCCTCCTCGTCGGCTCGCTTCTCTGCCTCATCATTGTCCTCCTGTGCTTGGTCAAACTACTCAGCTCGCTGCTACAGGGACCAATGGCATCGATCGTACGCAAGAACGTCAACGCCGATTTCCCAGGACGTTTCGGATTTCTGACTGGCTATGTGGCGATCCTTATCGGCGCAGGAATCACCGTTCTGGTCCAGAGCAGTTCCGTCTTCACGTCCGCGCTTACACCTCTCGTTGGAATTGGCGTGGTTACCATAGAGCGAGTTTATCCTCTCACACTTGGATCCAACATCGGTACAACAGTCACAAGCATCCTCGCAGCATTGACCGCAGATGCAAGCATGATTCATCTTACGATGCAAATCTCTTTGTGCCACCTGTTTTTCAATATATCCGGCATTCTGATGTTCTATCCCATTCCACCTCTTAGAAGAATACCAATAAGCATTGCCAAGGGACTGGGAAATATTACAGCAAAGTACAGGTGGTTTGCTATATTTTATCTACTGATCATGTTCATTGCTTTACCGTTCACAGTGTTTGGATTGTCCCTGGCAGGAACTTGGGTTCTTGTGGGTGTGGGGGTTCCTCTTCTCGTGCTCATAATCGTCGTCGTCATCGTTAACGTGATTCAAAGTAAGCGACCAAAATGTCTACCAAAATTTCTGAGGAATTGGAATTTTCTTCCAAAACCATTGCATTCTCTCCAGCCTTGGGACAGAGTGATCACAGTTTGCTGTGTTTGCTATGATGAACAGGATGGTTGCAGTTGTAAGAAGTGTTGTTGTTGTTGTTCACAGCCCAATTTCGTATCTTGCTCATCTGTCTCTAATACAACTCAAGGTCAAATTGAGGTTTCCAGTAGTAACGTTACATAAGCTAATCATGATTTGTTGATTAAAATCATTGTACGCATTTGATGTATCAGTCGCAGTTACCAAAATTGTACACAGAATGATTGTGCGATAAATGACTGTTTAAATTGTTGTATGTTTTAACTTCTGACAATCACGGTCCTTGTACAAGAATAGTACAAATGCAATTCTTCCCTTATTTATAAAGTTAATTCGAACTATGCAATAGCGTCTGCTCATTCTTTTGTTATTTTGTGCTTTTAGCACTTCATTGAAACAATGATAGTTCATTTTAACTATAGGTTTTGAAGCAACAAAGTTGAAAGTTTGAGTCTGATTTCATCTCATCTATTGAAAAGTGATTCGCATACATTTAAACTAAACAGAAATTAGGATTTATCTGACCGTAATTATTGATCTGAATTACATCATTGACTGTTTGCTTATTCTGATACTGTGTTCATTGATAGTGATAACGAGTAATTATTGAATGATAAAGTTTTGTATTGTATATATTGTCTTTTTAAAGCTAATGAATTAAAGTATTGCCGGTCTTGGTCTTCTACTGACTGTCTCACTTTGATATTAAATCTGATTAATTGAACTTGGGGAAAGCAGTGCCTTGCTCTGTTTTACCTTTGAGTAATGTGAGACGGTGCAGAAGCGTTACTGAAACAAACATTTGAGATTAGCATCAGATAAAGAATTGAAAACAAAGGGTAGAAACACATGGGTATTGCAAGTATAAATGACAATAGAAATTATAGAACGGAAGTAGAGAGAGAAAGAGAGAGAGAGAGAGAAAGAGA
>JAQFYQ010002920.1:0-11168 GCA_034694885.1 Buchholzia appendiculata
TACCTTGGCTGTTTGTGTTTGACTTCTACCTCGGCTGCTTGGGTTTGACTTCTACCTCGGCTGTTTGTGTTTGACTTCTACCTCGGCTGCTTGTGTTTGGCTTCTACCTCGGCTGCTTGTGTTTGGCTTCTACTTCGGCTGCTTGCATTTGGCTTCTACGGAAATTGCTCATATTTTGCCTGTGCCTTGTCTGCTTTTGTTGTGCTCCTACCTTAGCTGCTTGTTTGTGACTTATGCAATGGAGTTTGCAACAGGGCACAAACATTGCAAAATACGTGAATATTTTAGAAATTTAATGACATTGTCAACACTTACTTTATATCCTGTCCTGATCATTTTGTAACACGTGATGTTTTTTGTTCAACCTTATAATGTCAACCAAGAAATTTGGACATGGTCTTACTGTGTATCTTGTACCAGTAGTAAAGTAATTTTGTTCCTTGCCACTAGATTCTTTTAATACAGAGTCATTTTGTATTCTTCTTATTGCACTATTGTAGTGTGTGATTGTTCTATTTCTGCAGAGAAACCAGTCGGGTCGAGTAGCTTTGAGAGTAAACCTGGATCTTCTACAACGGGTCAGTCCAACACGAGTCACACTCTGTCATCTTCTACACATTCTGAACCACCTTCTGCGTCCACCACGACGATCTCTCAACCCCCTCGCACGACACCCCACACACCAGCAGCCGGGGTGAGGGTACAGCAGTCTGCCTCTCAGATGTGGGGGCAGGACTTGAGTACAGGAGGTCCAGCTGCTGCTACAGCTGCTGGGCAAGCTGTGAGTACAGCTGCTGCTGCTGCTGTCAGTGCAGCAGCTGCTGGAGTCAATCCCCTCATATCTCTAGCAGCAGCTGCTCGTGGACAGCTGCAGACAGACGCGATGTCTAGGCAGTCGGCACCCATCACTACGGGTAACAGCGAGGACCAGGCGGCTAAGATGAACGGGTTGTCGGGAGGTTCGGTGACACCTGTCGGGTCTGCTGCTAGTCTCAGCTTGTCTGGCCAGCAGGTAAACTCACACTCCTCGTTTATCCACTGTCTTTGCTTCTGCCCAGTTGTTCATTAAAAATTGCTAAGTTGTTTAATCTATGATTTTGTTGAATCATAGTTTAGCTGACTGTCGAGTATTAAGTCTTATTGTGTTTGATAATACTGATATTGAGGTTGCTGTTAGAATTCTTCCAATGCTTTTTAGTACATGCTGAGTTTTGTGCAAATATTTTGTGACATTTCTTGGTTTCTAGATGCGTTTGGAACTGAAACAGTTTAATGCCAAACTCTGTCTCTCTCTTTGAATAAAGTTGAAACGGTTCCCAAGATGATGGCTATCATATTTGTGATGTTTTTGTACATTATATCAGTCGGGTGCGTTGTATTTGTAGTATTTTATCATCATCTTTATTCGCCAAACGGTAGTACAAATAATACAAAAAGAATGCAAATCAACAAAATAATTATGTGTTCATCAAAGAATATAAATAGAAATAAAGTAAATCAAAGAATCAGTAGCACATATCGAAGCAACATAAAACTGCAATGAGCGAAATGAAAGTCACGAATAATTTATGTGAAATAATTGATGCAAAAGATAAATTATGTTCTCAGTATGTGAATTTATATGTAAATATACTGTGTTTGATAGTGTGTGTCATTGTATTTATTTAAGGCATTTTATTGATAATTAATCATTTGGTTTAAGTATTATTAATTAGTCAGATTTATAAATGAAAATATTCTGATTAGTCCAGGTGTGTTGAATTCTATGGTATAAGAATTTGACTCCAGAAAAAATGATGGAAGAATCAGTAAAACAAACTAGCTTTGATTTTGTCCCAGGGCAAAATGAAACGATGAAAGTGAGAATATTACCTCAATTTTTATTGAAACATCTGTTTTGAATGTACTGCACAGACAATATTCTTGGTCATCTAGTGCTACCTATCTGTAGCTGTAGTGCGTTTCTATCAAGTGTTAGTACTCAAATAGAAGAAGTTAACTCGATTAAGTTCTGAATGAAAGGTTATACGAGTGAAATAGCAGCTCTGTAATGTGTGTAGGTTAACTTGACTGGATCCAGTTCGACGGCTTCAATGGGTTCTCTGATGACCCAGCAAGCCATCAGCGCAGTGGCGAGTCTCTCCAATAACAACTCTGAGTTCAGTCGGTCCATCGCGTCAACGGCAACCGCGTCACCCTCATACCCGTCAGCGGGCTCAACCCCCTCGCTGACTTCATCCATTGACTACCAGTCTCTGATGGGCGTCGTGGCACCGCAGCAGACGGCAACCTCAGCGCAGACGACCTCAACCATTCATCTTCACCCCGTGCTAGGCGTGGCACCACTCGGACCTCAGCCACTAGATCGGCTTAACCTCCTTCAGCTGGCAATGCTGGAAGCAGCTGCCATGCACTTACCACAGCCAGACGACTCTGAGCGCATCAGGTCAGGATAGAAGACTTTTTCCACATTTGTAGATGTATTACAGAGTGGATGTGGGAAGCTTGTTCCACATTTGTAGATGTATTACAGAGTGGATGTGGGAAGCTTGTTCCACATTTGTAGATGTATGACAAAGTGGATGTGGGAAGCTTGTTCCACATTTGTAGATGTATGACAAAGTGGATGTGATAAATCTGTTCTCTGAGATCGATGTAACATGTTGCTGGATTATTTACAGTTGTCGTTGTCTATGTGGCTATTGGTTATAATGCTGTGTATGCTGTATGCTGTGTATGTTGTATGTTGTGTATGTTGAATGTTGTGTATGTTCTATGCGGTATGTTATGTACGTTGTTATTCTGTGTATGCTGTATGCTGTATAAATATTATTACACTGTGTATGCTGTATGGTGTACTGTATGTTGTATGCTGTATGGTGTACTGTATGTTGTATGCTGTATGGTGTACTGTATGTTAATATGCTGTGTTATTTGTATGTTGTAGGACGTACTTTCCGCGGAGTCCAGCAGCTGTACCGGCCTACTACTCACAACTTCCTCCTCAAGTCTCTGACTCCATGGACTTCTTCAATCGACTCGGCATCGAAACTCTCTTCTTCATCTTTTACTATATGGAGGCAAGTTTTAGTCTCTTTCTTGATCTGTCAACGTATGTATATATATATTTGGAGATATATTTACGTGTGTGTGCTTATCTGTATGTAAATATGTGTCTGTCAGTCTATATGTATGAACTTGGTGTTGTAGTTATGCAAGTGTTTATGTATGTGCCGACCTATCGTGTATGGGCACATGATTCATTTGTGCGTACAATTTGTTGACCTGGCGCTGTTGTTTCACTAACTGCGGAACGATCGTACTGGCTTTCGATCAATATGTGTTAGCAGTTGACACATTTTCTCTTCGTAACACACGTAGACGGCAGAAACGCCTTGCTCAAGTTGCAACCATTGCATTCAGCTAATAAATTTACAGTGTGTCACAACACAATGTCGTTGGATTGTATATCAAAACACAATGGGTGTGCATCGGTAACACCTCGAAGGTTCTGTGGTGTCGACTAGGTAGCAGATCTGAGAGCGCACATTGTATCCTCTCTTTAGTGCTCTACTCACTGTGTGCACATGCGTTTACACTGTAATGTGTTCTGCTGTTCACTGTATGTTTGCATGAACGTGTATGGTGTATACTGTGTTCACTGTATGTATGCATGCGTGTGTATGGTGTATACTGTGTTCACCGTATGTATGCATGCGTGTGTATGGTGTATACTGTGTTCACTGTATGTATGCATGCGTGTGTATGGTGTATGCTGTTCACTGTATGAATGCATGCGTGTGTATGGTGTATACTGTGTTCATTGTATGTATGTATGTGTGTGTGTTTATAGGGCACAAAGGCTCAGTTCATGGCAGCAAAGGCTCTGAAACTCAAGTCTTGGCGGTTCCACACTAAACTTCTCATGTGGTTCCAGCGACACGATGAGCCCAAGGTCATCACGGAAGAATTTGAGCAGGTACGCGATCAGACTATATCAAACGCTATCATGTACAAAAGCATACAAAAGTTGTTTGCATGTTTATACCATGTGGAGGTTTCATATTTTAGACACTGTCAGATATGGCAATATTATACATTGCAACATATTAGAAGTGGCTTCTAAGTGTGATGTGCTTTTTATTGCCTTTTTTAAATGCGATGAAACTGAACTTTAAATTTGTATGCTTTACATGTCACTTACAACCTCATCCTGGGAAGTGCTCAGTGTGTAAACGAGTGAAGGACGATAGTAACGACTCGCTGGGCAGTCAACAATTATGTTGTATGTGTAACAAGTACTTGTATTCACCTGGTTTCTGCTTGTATTCACCTGGTTTCTGCTTGTATTCACCTGGTTTCTGCTTGTATTCACCTGGTTTCTGCTTATAATCGTCAGGTGGTCTGTGTCTCTATATTTGCAGGGTTCCTATCTGTACTTTGACTTTGAGAAGTGGATTCAGCGGCAGCACGATTCCTTTACGTTTGAGTACAAGTATCTGGAAGATCATGACCTTAGTTAGACTGACTGCAGAACGTCCTGCCTCAAGGACTAAGTACGTGTCACTGCCGCTGCTATTTATCTGTCTCGAGGATCAAGTACGCATCACTGCAACTATAAATCTGTCCGATGTCTCGTTCAGCTCTCTGCATTGATGCTTGGCAGAATTGTACTTGTAGAGTAATAACATCTCGGCGGCAAATAAATTAATTCTCCTTCTTGATTTGACATTCCTCTGTAGAATAGTTGCCAGTTTGGAAAGTTTTTGTGATGAAGATAGTTGCATGATATTGAGAGGGGTTTCACAACGTGAAATAAATATTTGTGATAAACAGTTTTCAACAGGGATGGGTTGACTGAGCAGAATATTGTGCAATCCTATCATTATGAATCAAAACAAAATTCGGGTTCTGCAAGCATACTATTTGAGTGATAGATGTAGACAGTTGAAGTGTATTGAAGAAAGGTATTTTGTTTCGTGGGTTTATTTGCCATTATCCAGGTGTATATTTGAAATTGGTTAGAAATGAAATCTCATTTGAAGCTGGTGATTCCTTTGTTTTTACTGCAAATTCTTGTACATTTATTTATTGCTGAATAATCTTTGAGAGATATTCCTTTGAGCGTTGACCCACGTGAAGTCATCAGGAAGAGAACTCGGCTCTAGTGGATCTTGTCGTTCATTGTGCGTCCTCCGTCGTGACGTCTCGACATGACGTCGCGTCATGACTTTGATGTTAGTGTCATGACTTGTTTCGTTTCGTGCTACCGTGTGTAATTACTATGTGTATAAGTATTGCGTTGTTTTTGTGTTCACAGACTCGAGTGTTGTTTTTGTATTTAACATGCTGACGCCGCCGGCATGCATGAACAGTCGCTGGTAACTTGTAGATCTAACTTTGCTCTTGGAATTACAAGGACATAAAACGTTAAACTATTGTGTAGTGACCTTGGACTGAGTTCTGGTAGAACAAATATTTAAGCAATTTATAATTTCTTATGATCTACATTCTTCTGGAGACGAATTGAATTTTTCAGTTTAGCTTTTCTATTGGCTTCGCTTTATTGCATAAATTAGCTCAGTTGACATGTTTTGTAGTGAAGTTAGTAGAACGATGTGTAGCTCTGAGGATAAGAACAGTTTTAGATTATGCAACCGTCATGCTTATATTTTATAGACTGTCTGTTCCTCTTTCTTTACTCCACAAAATGATACAATTACTAGGAAGTTTTTCCTTTTTCAAATCGTGCTACTGTGTGGTTGTACGGGTGATGGAATTGAGTGAAGAAAGAAAGATGCAGGTGAGTGTATGAGAAAAGATGTGAAGAGGTTAGAACTGAATTTTTTCATAGCATTGAAGCTTTTTTCATAGAAGTGAAAATATAGCAGTTCTAATTGATAAAAGCATACGAACATGACGATGGTCAATGCTGATAGTGATGATGATGATGATGATTATGCAGAGAAGATGGCATGTGTTTTACATTCAGCATGTTCTATCTCTCTTTGTGTTTTCTCAGATACATCATCATTTGATTTGTGCAGTATTATTACAAATAAATGTTATTATTATTTTTGTATTATAATTATTTTATTTGTATTTGTGTCATCATTATCATTCCTTTTGTTGCCTGTTGTGTTCTTATATTGGATGTAGACCTAATTCAGTGGGGTGGGATGTTATTCAATGGATAGGTTGGATGGAAAGTGATCTATAGGGTGAATGTGTAAAGTGAATAGTATAAAAGAACATCTAATAGATATTGACTCTTTGTTTTTATTCTCTAGCTAAGAAACAGGTGGTGCATTAAAGATGAATGGAGATATGTTTGTTTTTCTACTGCATTGACAAAAATGACCAATGTTTGTTCAAGGATAAGAATTATTGTTTTTCATTTTTGTATTATTCAAAATTGGGTGCTATTGTTTTACTTAATATAATCTTAAATTCGAAGCCACTCTTTTGTGATGAAAAAAAAATTATTGTCATCATTTTGCAACAAGTCTGTATTTCAGAAGTCTCTTCGTGACGGACGAGCGTTCATGTTGGACTTCTTTCAGCCGGACGATTTACACCAACGAAAGTATTTTGTTCATCTAGAAAGAGACGCAGCAGAGCAGATTCATATTTATGAGGAATTGTACAAGCTTGAATTTTGCTGCCATTTTTGTTATATTGAAGCAAAATGATGCCCTTCCTGTCACCATCAATCTCTTTGCTTATCTTGAAAGCATGCGGAATCCTTTGTAATGTCCAAATCAAGTGCACTGTACAGATTTTTATGATGAAAAGTTGTTCACTTTGGGTTGTGGTCAATCCTCATTATGCACACTTCATTGCAAACATATAGTTGATGTCACTACAGACACATGGAAATCCAATTGTTGACTAACTTTATGTTAAAAAAATAAGTGTATGCATTACCAATTTCTTGCCGGTAAAAAGTTATAAAACATTTTGTGAATCTCAATTCCTCGTTTGTAATATTTCGATGGTTATGAAGCTGAGCGACCGACGTTCTATTGGACTGTACATCTTTTGGCATGTCTTTTGTTTTTCTGTTTTGCCGTTTCATTATTGTTCTTTTCGTTAATTGCAAACAGCTTTCACAGTATTTTATAACATGGTGATTATAAACAGATTTACTTTGCCGTAAATATTGAACTCTAACTATTTTAATTGATTAATAATTTGAGCAAGTCATTGAGGGATATATTTTTCTGGTTTGGTTATAGATTTCTGAGCTTGATTGCAGAACATCCAGTACAACAAGGCAGCATATGATTGTTAGACGGACTGTTGTGTAGCTGATTCACTCAAGTCTCAGTCAAGAATGACTAGTTCTCTTCTCTTGATCATACGCATAACATTGTGCATAATATTAGTTCATATGTGTTCTACTGACCAATGAGAAACATTGTCCTTGTGTTCTGATGTAAGAAGTTACTGTAATATTGTTGTTCTGTTTAGATGTTATTCAGTTGCATAAATTAACAGTACAATACATTGCAACTTGTAAATATGACAAACTTTGGTTTTGTTATTTTATTAGTTTGTAAGTGATTAGATGGAGACAAAACGTTTATAAGTCTGTTACATTATATAAGACCTGGCTGTAATATGAACAACTTGTTTAAGTCGGTCATGCTAAATGCATCCAGGTAGTTTATAAACTGCATGTTCAGTTAGCCTGGTTGTATGCATTTGTTTATATGCGTCATTCTGGTTGCCCTTAATTGCCTGCCTAGTTCGTGGTAATTCATTAACGTCAACAGGAGTATGAGGCCTGTAAATAATTTGCTCCAATTTTAAATTTAAATTATGCCTCTGCTGTAACATGCAGACATAAAGGCTAGCAGTAGAATTGCAAGTCATCAACATCTGGTTTTCCCTTTCGTACTAGTTCTGACACATCTTGCTTAGAACTTGTCACTAGGATCGATGAAGGGATTGGCCCAGTGGGATCGAGCTGTACGATACATGCATCATCTTCTTCCATGAGCTGAACAAGGCGAGCAGTGAGATTATTTTTGTTAACAATGCCATATGGTTGTAATACTTTGCATCATCATAATCCATAATGTCATCTGCGTTTACTCGACAAAGTTTAATCACTGAGTTTGTCAACAGGGTATTATAGTTTGGTATCGTTCAATCCAGTTGAATTAGCCCTAGTGCTAATTGTTGACAGTGTCAGTCTGGACGATAAATTAGATGATGATTTAGTATTGACGTGATCAGTAGGCTCAACTGACTTATATGTTCCGTTTAGTTTCTTCAGAAATGGAGATGAAAAGCTGATGAAGCGAGTAAATGAGGTACAACGGCAAAAAGTGATGACGTCACGACATGATGTGCAAACACGTTATGGTGGTTGGCAGAGTTGCATCCGTCGTAGTTGCACGTAGCAACGCAGCCCGTCAGGCGTTGCATGTCTGTGCCGCCATCTTGTTCCAAGTGAATCTGACCGCACTGTGAACCCCAGTCCTCTGTACTGCACTGCCGTACTGTTATCACTTGACCACTCGCTGCAAACACAACATTAGGCCCTATTGGCACGTGATTGTTTCTCAGAGATTGTCTATTTCTGAACTCCCTAATGAGTAATCCTTCATAAGTATTAGTAATAGAAGTCGTAATAATTAGTCAAAGTAATAGTCATTACTGTAAAACAAAATACTTCCAAGTTGTAGTTTTGCAATAGAATTGTTTAACATTACGCCTCTACATGTCTATGTCGATTGACAGACCAAACAGAAAATCCTTAATCTATCGCCAGATCAATGTTGTACCTCAATGAAACTTACTGGTTGTATTAGTCATCGAATCAGGCTCGGAGGTGTAACAAAGCTCTATGAAGCCCTAAGAACCATGCCCCCCCCCTCCCGTTCTTTCCTGTACCTTGGATTATCAAAAGTACAAATTATAACAAGCAAAAAGGTTCTATAAACATAAACTAGAGAAAGCTCTAAAATCGCCTCTGTAATTCTGTTCAACAAATATATTAACTTAAGAAATTAAAATCTCTGTACGAATCGCTTTATCGGTGGCACTGCAAACATGCGGAATAAATATTTTCATATAATTGTGGCTTCTTATTCATTTGGCACGATTTAATACATATATCACAGCAGGGCCGTATCAAAGAGGGAGAGGGTCATTGGTTAGACACCCACCCCCAATGTTTTCCTATGATGTTTTGTGAAAGTTTTTTGAAATTAAGATCGTTTCGATGCTCGACCTCCAAATGAAAATTGGGAAAAAAGGTCGTCAAATTGTTGGGAGGTTAACCCACGCTTGAAGCGAAATTCTGGCTACGGACCTGCATAATAGTATCACAAATCTTACAGTATAAGAATTTATGTTCAGCATTCCTCGGACGACTATTATGCACATTAGATGATACATACTGCATAACACATACGTTTCGTGCCCTTGAACTTGACACAGAAGAATGCTTCGAAGTTGAGTGGACCGACGTTACAGTTTCTATGTAGAAGATGTCCTGTCTGGTTGTGTGGTCCAAAGTCGTCATCACAATCTGGGTTGCTGCCATCTAGCGAGTGACACTCGAAACAGTGAACAGCTTCTCCTAGAGATACACACGACAGCAACAGTACCACATTTATATTTCGTATTATTTAATTTATTATTTTGTAAAAATTAGCACTATATAGTAGTCTATTAGTTGTATCTTACAAGCTGAATCTAGCCGACTAGCTTGATAGGCCCAATCAAGCAAGCCTGACAATGACAAGCCTCTCTAATGACAAGCCTCTCTAGGAGCCCCTCCTCACTGCACAATTCTGCAGTCTTATTACTTACGATATTTACTGTTCCGTTTATCTGTTCAAATGTTGTGCTGTTGTGTAAAGTGTTGAGAAATAAAATCACTACTACTACTACTCCCAATGCTACTCTACTACTCCCACTCCCACTACTCCCACTACTCCCACTACTCCCACTCCCACTCCCACTCCCACTACTACTACTACTACTACTCCCACTCCCACTCCTACTACTCCCACTCCCACTCCCACTTATATTCTAACAAACTTTACATAGCATTATTATAATCATTCATATCTTCATAGAAGATTATGGATGATTACAATTAGGTACGCTACAAAGGGGACTAAGCAGCAGCGAGAGGCTTGGACTAGATACAGAAAGGAAGAGATGACATGGGAAAGAAAACCGAGGACGAAACTAATTAGAACGTTAGCTTTCTCACCAACTTCACACAGCTGTAGTGAGACACTAACGCTGAGGGAAAGGTATGGGGATCGAAATTGGTTCATCAGATTGAATTTTGTTGTTGAAGAAGAATGCATCACACACCGGTCACTTTCAAGCACTAATACATAAGTTAATGATATAAATATGAAACTCAAATAAAAGCTACGGTAGCTCAGTTTTTGACATGTAATAATCTGGGGCGAGACATCAGGCGTGAAATGCGCAAGTTACAAGAGTGAAAACATGGCCGAATCAAGAAAGTGGATTGATAACAAGAGACACGACCAGATCAAGTGAACTAGGGCAAATTGTCTCCAGAGATCGACATCAGCATGACGTCATTAGTCATGACGTCATCAGTCGAAATGCCATCAGTCGTGACGCCATCGGCATGACGCCATCAGTCGTGACGCCATAAGCATGACACCGTCAGTCATGACGTCATCAGTCGTGACGTTATTAGTCGTGACGCCTTAAGCATGACACCATCAGTCACGACTTCATCAGTCATGACGCTTTAAGCATGACACAATCAGTCGTGACGCTGTCAGTCGTGACGATATCAGTCGTGACGCTATCAGTCGTGACGTCTTCAGCATGACGCCATCAGCATGACGCCATCAGCATGCTGCCATAAGCATGACGACATCAGTCGTGACGTCATGCCATTGTCCAGGTGACTAACCAATAAGAATTTCTGCAAGTCTCTTATTTCTACTCTGTATGATACCGTATAGACCAATATGAGGGCTTGTAAGCCATCCTATTAATAGTACGCAACTATCAGGGGCGTAGCTAGGATTTCATTTCGTGGGGGGTTCAAAAATTTTCACGACCTTTTTTTTCAAAAAAAAATTTCGGGGGGGTTTTTTGAGCCAAAAAAAATTTTTACGACCTTTTTTCAACAATTTTGTCGAAAAACATAC
>JAQFYQ010002921.1:0-11168 GCA_034694885.1 Buchholzia appendiculata
TATAGACGCTTTTTCGTATCGAAGATGATTGGCGTCTTCCCCTCCTTCTTCATGATCTCATTTTGCATTTCTCGTCCCAGACTTGGGACTGGCGCAACAGGTCTCTCCAAGAGTGCAGACTCTTGGTATCGGAGACCCGCCCAGGCGGAGTTAGCCTGAGGTGAGCATTGGCGATGCTGTGATTCTCATCATATTCATAAAAGATTCGTTTTGCATCCAACCATGACGATGGTAATTTCATAAAATCTTTCAATTATATTTTGCTGTTCCAGCCATGATTAAATTCTTATTAGCTGTATCATAAGGACATATGATAAGCAATTATTTTACAAAAAATATAAAGATGTGAGTTGTAATTTGAATTGTATGTTATGAAATTGATCAATTTGGATATTCTGTAACCGGAATTTAACACTTTTGACTGGATATTTATTAGCAACTATTTTGAAACGTATCTGCAGTTATTATTGATAATTAATTGTTGCCAGTTGTGTGTTATGTAGTACATTATATATAGTATAACTACAATATTGTAAAGTGATCGAGACTTTGTGCCACCATTGGCTTAACCCTAGCCGAGCAAATGCTTTGTCCTACAATTTTCAAGGAGGATACCGAAGCGAATATATTGTCAATAAGGACTGAAATGTGCTCTAATGAAAACAACAATTAATTTTGTTCATTTTTTATAAAAAAAAATTAATTAAAAAGTTTTTATATAGCTATTCTGCTGGAATTGTTTCATATACATAGTGCTCAAACTGTGTTCACTTCCTTGTTTGTGTATGCTGTACTTCGGTTCGTTGGAATTGAAGTAATATTGTCTTGTGCTATTTCATATCTACAGGTAATGCCTTTTGGCTGCAGTTTGTCGGGTTGCTGCTTGGAAATATGTGTCTGCTTTCCTCATATTTGTTTATTATACTGCGAGTTATCATGTTTAATTGTGTGTACATTCATGTTACGTAGATTATATTTATCGATGCATGCATGTTGACATCTACTGTATATGCACGCTATTATTGAAGGCCTTGAATGAACCAACGAAGTACATGATAACTCGGTGGCACGACGACCCGTACGCCAGCATGTCGTACAGTTTCATGTCGCTCAACTGTAGCGGTGAAGCGTACGATGATCTCGCTGCTCCTGTCAACAACAAACTGTTCTTTGCAGGCGAGGTTAGCTATCAGAAATATTGACAATTTTTCCGACTAGTCAGCTGAACGTTTTTAAATTTCAGTATTTATATTTATCACGTGTGTATATTTAACACGTTCGAGGAAGAACACTTTGTTTTATTGATCGAAGTAAATTTATACAGCTGGGTTATATATATATTGTACAATTCTAAATGCAAATAAGAAAGCTACCTACAGTGTGAACTGCTCTTAATTTTAGAATGCCAAGTAAACTATTATTATTGTAATTATCGTTGCATGTACATTATGCTAAGTGCATTCATCTTCCTCCAGCTCTCAGTATCATTGTTTAACAGCCGTCAAGGTTCCCATGAAGAGCTACATATTTTATTTCTATCAAGCTGTTATGTTTGGTAAAAGGCGCTTACACTAATTTCTTGTCTATTCACGCAGGCAACGAACCGTGCACATCCTCAGTCAGTCACTGGAGCGTATCTAAGTGGAGTAAGGGAGGCCGGACGCATCCTAGACTTGCAGGAGAGTCTCCTATCCACTGTACCTGTTACATAAGGGAGTAAGGACGCATGTACAGGAGAATCTCCTATCCATGGAAGAGTAACCTGTTCCGCTCTAGCAGTGTCAGTGCTACTGTGATCCTGTCCGTAATGACGCCAAAGACAGGATCGCATGACTGTGTCTATAAGACGAGACAGTGCAGTGACCTGTCTTTGATGACTGTGTCTATGAGACAAGACAGTGCAGTGACCTGTCTGTGATGACTGTCTATGAGACAAGACAGTGCAGTGACCTGTCTGTGATAACTGTCTATGAGACAAGATACATGTAGTACAGTGTTCTTGATGTCATTTGCTCTAATTGTAAGTCGGTATCAGTGCAATATCACTTCCAGTTCATGGCAAAACTGTGTACGAGATTTGAGATGCCACCACTCGTGTTCTCATACTTGATAGTGTTCATTGTGAGACAGTACTAGGAAGTCACAACTCTTTCTTTACTGGTTTGCTACTGAAGTAGCTAGGTCAATCAACTACTTTGATTTTCTTTCATGTGAAACTGCATTATGTGCATACGTTATATGGATGCATTTCTATGCATGTGCTATGTGTGATGAAAAGATTTATTGTTCCTGATACGATCAAGTTAGAGAATTCATATGGTAAAGCTGTTGAGTGTAGATCATGCTCTTATTGTGCTTGTAAGATCGTGTCGTCTATTTAGTGTTTGTGAACAGTTGCAAAGTTACAACAAATATCTGCAGCTCTAATCTGAAATAAGTCAGTTATATGCAAGTAATTTATATTTTGTGTGTTTGCATCTTACAACAGTATGATAAAATAAATTTGTTACTTCATAATATAATTAGACTAGAGTGTTTACAGGAATGGAGTTTCTGTAAGCACTCTAGTCTAATTGCACCAGACAATTGCATTCGCTGTATGAGAATCATGGTTCAGAAACTATATGGATTAGGACCAGTGACCAAATATACTCGCCAAATAGACACGACGGTTGACAACCAACTGTGCCAGTTAGGGGGTTGAGTAAAGAGCAAAATGAGCAGTTACTGTACTTGACAACTTATTATTTAACAAGTTGGTCTCATTGTAAATCAGTGTAATTTGTCACCACACAATTCGATGTGCAGTATAACTTGATTACATGCTGTCAAGAAGCTGTGATACAGCATTGAGAGTACGTTGCTCGTGTATACATCATGCAAGTGCACTGCAAGCATACAATATTCAGCATAGTAGTTATGCAATTACAATGTGAAAATAACAATCAAAATATGTACACATACATTCATGCATGAACACAATGTACTTAAAATGTACAGATTTATATGTACAATATGCATTGCATACAATATGCATTAATACAAATGCGTTGCATACAATCTTGGTCATCCTAAAGTGGACTGCAGACGTTTTCCATTTTCCTTCAATCTTCTGCCGTTCTTTATCATGCATGTCAACTTTCCTTTACATTATAGTGTCAATGCTTTAATGCAAATCTTAGCTGTTGACTCTGCACTTTTCCTTAGCACTGTACTCTTTACCTTAGCACTTCACTCTTTTCCTTAGTACTCTTTTCCTTAGCACTTTACTCTTTTCCTTAGCACTTCACTCTTTTCTTTAGCACTTCACTCTTTTCCTTAGCACTTCACTCTTTTCCTTAGCACTTTACTCTTTTCTTTAGCACTTCACCTTCTAGCAAGTATAATGTCTGTCTTGCCACGCTGGATCCTCTCACAAGCCCTGAGTGTTCCAACTACTCTTCCTACAAGTCGCACTTTGTAAAGTTAAACGACTAAATTAGTTTGTGCTTGCATTAGAATTTAATTTTGCAGCTCATCTTCAACATTTGTGTGTGGCATCATTGCTCAACAGAGTTACTTTCTTGAACATTATACACATTCTATATTCAACTATCATAGCTGTAATTCATTATTGCAAATGCACAAGTCAAGATCTTATTCTTTTTAATCTAATATTTCTCCTCGTGATTATGCATTATTCAAAACATTTTTACAGCATAATTATGAAGATCTGGCATTCGGTCAATTGTTACAATTTTGACCTGTTTTTTATCGTCACATTATTTATTTAGTCTTTTATTGATCAATCACACGATATATAACAAGCAAACTCGATACACAGAGAATTAATAGGAACAATCAAAACTGTACAAAACACAGGACAGAACACTCAATTTGACCGCTCAAACTTGACATTATAATGAACAGCCAATTTATTCAGTGTCCTTTTTGATGAAACTCTAGCAATAATATGTGGACTATCATGAGTAAAGAGCTATCAGAGATCAAACTTGGAAAGGCGGTTCCCTTTCATCATGTGTCATCTTCTAAAAGAAGTTTTACTACTATGGATTTCCATCGTTTTTCTGTCTTCCGCTGCCCTCTTCACTAACTCATAAGTCGCTAGTCGTGTCCACCCTATGATATCATCTGTCCACGTTAATCTTGGCCTTCCTCTGGCTCTTTTACCACACACTTTTCCTTCCAATCCTAGTATATATATGTGCTACCACTAGATCCTCTTAGCACATGACCAGGAAATTTCAGCTTTTTCATACCCTTTATGAAGCTCAAATTTGTATTTAATCTAGCTCTAACGTCTTTATTGACACTTAATTAGAGAGAATCATGGAGGTTAGCCATCTTCTTTAGTTTAGTCCCTGCATTCTCAAAAAGCTTAACTTCTACTTCCTCGACGTCCGTGGTAATTGTTGAACAGCTTCCGCACAGAACTGAGCAAGTCCCGTCTTTACACAATGAGGCTTGCCATGAAAGGACTTGGACCGTAAAGTTTGATCCAAATTCAAATTGTGTATTGCTACATGGCCTTATCATTGTTTATCCGACTCAAGCATGCTTTGCTTTCATCTCCGTCCTAGTGTGTTGTTGAAGGAACACTTTGCTGTATTCAATCTGACAGACAAACTAAGGACCTGCCGGAAGGCATAGCACTAATGATGAGGATGATTATCCAATCTAGCATAAAAACCTTGATGTATAGCTATGATGATGCAATAGACAAGATTGGAATGTTAACCAAGTCGTTTAACAAGCAAGCTGCACTACAAGGAATGCTCTTGACCTATTTAAATTAACAAGTAATTAAAGAAGAACACTTGGCAGAAATAAACATAATAAGAATACGATTTTCGTTCATAAAATTGAATTTGTTCCTTATATCACTTCTTTTTCACCCGTTTAAAGTCTGCCTTTGACTTTTGCAAAATGCCCGTGCTGAGCACAGGCTACTGTAATTATAAGTGATTATATGAAATATAATCACTTTTTAATAATAATCTTACATATTACAAATAATCGTCATTCAATTGTGTTATACAATGGCATAAACTAATGTAGTGAAGAGCATTGAGTGGTTGGCTCTGCTACCGTGCAGCCTGGTTTGGCCTAACTAACAAATGCAGTCCATTTCATGGATATGTAAAACAAAACCCAAGTCAAGCAGCTCTCAAAATCGGTATCAAATTCATTATCAACATTTTAGAATCAGGAATGGATCTTTTCCAACAACGGTTCGTTCCCACAAATCATGATCATATACATCCTCCGCATTCAATCTCAATTTCTTCAGATCTGATGGAGAAACATGCACAAAATTAAAAACTCCTTCCATGTCTTCCTGACACTGCAGGCAGCCTCCTGCCTTTGCCTTTCTGGGCTTCCACATCCAGAAACTGACATGTCTTAACCCAGTCACCAGGGTCCTGTCTTTGCACATGTCAATTCCATCCACATGTCCATCAGAAACTACTAACATCACTCACAGCAGAGATACTCAGCCTTTTACATAATTTACAAATTCTATCAAGCAAGCTCTGTGATTATTAATCTACAGCAATGATATACCATCAACCCTTGCCCAATAACACAATTGGATTGTAGATTTCACATGTCTTTTAACAGCTTTGGGCTAGTTCACTGTCACTGCAAGTCCCAGATTCATCACCATCATTCGTTTATACTATTCACTTTCACAAAATGTCTGATGAGCACATGCATAGACTAAGTAATGGGACCTCATAATGGCTGGATTTACAAACACTTCTACAACGGAGTTCAATTATAAACAAATAAACAAATTAATATCCACATTAGTTCTATAAAGCTTAAATGCATCAATCTGAGATGCCAGAGTTACATACATCTAGTAGCAAGGTAAAGTACTTTGTAATGACGAAGCTACTTTCTAATAAATAAAATAAGAAATTTACCATGGCTATGTCCTTCCATAACCTACAACAAAATCTATATTATTAACTAATATAGCTGATAAATCTTCAACAAACACAGCAAAGCCAAGTAAATTAGGTCTCTGCATCTTTCTAATAATTGTTATGCATAATAATTTTTATTTTATTTTATTTTCAAATTCAGATTAACTGAAAAGTAAAGTTCAGTGATTGAAGCCATAACTTTTACAAATCATATCTCACCAAGTAACAGCATGCAGTAAATACAATCAAAAAAGTAGGTCTATTTTAATAATAAAAAATAAAATCAATGGTTCTTAATACAACAGTAGGCGACTAAAAATTTGAACAATTTTTCACACCAGGTCATTGATTCACTGCTAAACATACCGCGACTCCATGCATCAAATACTACACCAGTCTCAGCTTCAATAGATTACATACGAGATAACACACAGACAACAGTCATAGTAGCAATAGTGTTAAAAATAACAACAGTATTATTCGTTATAGTCAAATAACATTCACAAGATCATAAAGCTGAAGAAATCTGTCAACAACAAGATCAAACAATATTATATCAATGTTACCAAGAGAAACATGCTTTCAATATTAAGAAGTAGTCAATATAGTAAAAACACTTAATGTTAAATGCAATAGTAGACATGTAATTATTCTAATTGTCAATTAATTATGTAATTATGCTAATTGTCCGGCCGTAAAGCTCAGTGATATTTAGTAAACAACACGGTCTGATTAATTAAGAGATGCACAATTAACAGTGTTTTTCGTTGCGTTAACACAAATAAATAACTCGACAATCTGGCTTGTGGCAGAAAAGGCAACAAGCTGTAAAATTTCTGTCTGGATTGGAGAATCCTTCTTTCATACGTCATGTATGTTTTCTTCACATAAGTCATATGACTTGTGAGAAGTTTTGATGATTGTGACTTTAACTACTTGCCACTAACGTTTAACACAAAAGATCCCTAATAATGCCGAAAGTAATAAACAATACATGCCAAAATAACAATTTAAACTATATTACAACAAACAGAAAAGTCATAACCATCATCATCACAATAGCTGCTCTATAATAAGTTAATTTTACACAGAGTCAAATAACAATCATCACACTTTACAACAGCCCAATTGAGCAGAATAGTGCGCTACATCGAAGTCACCCAAATCAACATCCTGTTACCTAGGTAACGGCGTATGCACTAAACGAATAACCTCAAATTCTTCACAACTAATTACGCATCTTTCAGAAACCAAAACAGTTCTCCGCTTACTGAGATTACCAGACAACTGATTAATAGATGTATTTCCCACATAACGACATTTCACGAATTATAATTACAAATTCGAATCAGAAAAGAACATTATATATTACAGATCAGCAAGAAATAGAGAAACAGTCCACGCTGCAGTCAACAAAGACGGCGTCTCGGAAGCCGGCAGGGTGCTATAAGACCACGGCTGCGCAGCCGGCTCTACAGACGTTCATGCCGCTGATAAATGTCCACGTGTTCTGGTCAGGGTTGTAGACCTCGACGCTACGTAGTCGGTTGACACTGTCGAATCCTCCGATGACGTAAATGTTGTTGTCGAGTACGGCGACGGCAGGCCACGCTCGCGGAGTGTTCATAGCAGCCAGGCTCGACCACTGCTGCGTCCAGGTGTTGAATCTACAGCAACAGATTTCTCAATTACTATCTTCAACTACTTTAACATATACACTCACAATCATGAAAACTTGGCTCACAGATACGATTTAAAGGCTGATACAGAAATATATGGATTGAGTAAAATGAATGTTGATAAAATGAAAGTTGTGGCTTAGCGCAGAGAATGATTGTGACAGCTTTTGGTAAGAAGAGTCACTTTGAAAAAATCTCACCCAAAACAGGTTATGTTGAGCATCGGTGAATTTTACAAGTAGGCAAATATACAGTCATAAATATTTTAACACAGAGACAATAGAAATGTGCAACGATTGCATGCGACTGTTAAATGTTGTTCATACACAATACTAGTCAGAAATCTGCTAATATAACATGCATCAATAATGCACGAAACACAAATATATTGCCTAGCAGTGCAAGTTGTTGGTCACATGAAACTAGTTTTCCATATTCGTTTGGTTTGAGCTGATAATAGCCACATTGCCAAAACCAACACATAGCAATCATATGAGCAGCATGTTATATGATCGAAATGAGAAATTTCCTGTCGCAAGTACATTTCTTCCTTTGCTGATCAGAAACGAAAGCCAAGAGGAAGTCGGGTGCTCAACATATAACTTACTGGAGGTGACTGACAAAGAGACACCAAACTAACATCTTTCATGACACACAAAATGTCATACAATAGTTAATACTTTTACCGTTACAGTGATTCGCACTGAGTTTACTTTCTCTTACTAAATAGGCCTATACCGAAAGATTTTCAAACAAAACAACTACAAAAGAATAAACTATATAAGAATAAACGTGATAAACCTCTCGACGGTGCTGTAGTAGAAATCACAATATCGAGATCGTCCTCCAATGGCGTAGATGTAGTTATCAATCGTGACCAATGACAGGCCGGACCGAGCTTTCTCCATCTCCCCAACAAAACTCCACTCCAGGGTCTCCGGGTCAAAACATTCCACGCTTGCACGGTCAGTGTGGCAGTTCTTGTCATAACCACCTGAGACACGGACAAAGTTCATTTAAATCAAAATCAAATAATTCACCAGCAAAATCTCTATTCCGTTGTCATCAAAATCATAATCATCGTAAAATCGTCATCATAAACTCGTACTTGATTGACGACTTGTTGAAAGAAATCATTACGCTGGTCGCCATTACAGATCTGATTTAAAAACCATCCCAGATATTTTGTTATCACAAAAGTTGCAAGGAGATTGGACAACATCTGCATTAAAATCACTTTCATTAAAATGCACATGATAATTGCATTGTATGTTCCAAAATGGCAAACTACACCAGTAGGTACAAATTTACAACATTTTTTACATGATTACATGTTATCCTGATATTTGTCATATTATTCATTATGATGTGATTCTATATAATTCAGATTGCAGTTTTCAAACAATAACAGCATCATCAAGTTCTGCAGATTACCTGCGACGTATATTTTCCCGTTGCACACGGTCGTGCCGGCACCAGAACGTTGCTTCTTCATGTTAGGCATGAACGTCCACGTGTCGCACGTCGTGTCGTATCTCTCGACTATGTTATACGCAGACATGCGATCCTCGCCACCTGGTGACAGGATAAAGAATGACAATATAAACTAAATCACTACATGTCACCACAGTGTCACAGATGGAAACATAGTGAGAGAGCAAACCATACTGTCATTAGCAAGAGCAGGTCTCTATGACTAATGAAACATTTTAATATTCAACCTGGGCAGTAGATACAGACCATCGACAGACAGCTATCAACTCGTGCAAAAAAACACATAATGAACAAAGGACAATATTACACAAACAATAACATTAATTAATATAACATTCATTAATAATATCAATAGTAGGCGATAACAGTAGAATACATAGAAAGCACATGCATACATACAAAGTATATTTTAACAATAGATTAAACATAGAAAAAGAAAAATCCTCAATTTCAATGACTGTGCTCAATAATTATGAATTCAATTGATCACTGGAAATTAAACAAGTTGCTGTTAAAGCAACAACAGCTGAAATTACCTGGTCAGAGCATCAACTCTCGTTACATTATAGACACAGCAATATATCAATCAGCAGGCGGGCCTTCTATCAAGCCCAACTCGAAGTGCGTAACAGAGCTGGGATACATAAAAGAAATTCGCATCTATCGTTACCAAGCAAAAAGAAAAATCTTAAATTCCAATGACTGTGCTTAATAATTATGAATTTGCTGGTAAACAAATTAATTATGAATCCGTTGGTAAACAAATCTCCCTACCCTACTCCTGGCATGGCCGTACCAGAAGTCCAGCACTTAGGCCATTAACGAACCTACTGTGAAGCAGACATGCGTGTCCTAGCCGGCAGGCCGTATTTAGCATGTACTTGTATCTTGTAACTTGTGTGCGTCTGTCATGTTTGAAAATAAAGACATTATTATTATTAAGTGAATACAGTATGCAGTCTACCACAAGGATGGGATGCACAGCAAGAAGTCTATCTGTATCACAACAACAGGATGCATTGTGAAGTTTATCTATATCAAAAAGATACGATGCAATAAATTCTTCCTTACCGATGGCATAGAGATATTGTATGATATAAACTCTCACATACCGATGGCATAGAGATATTGACCAATGGAACAGACGCCGATGAATGACCTTGGCACTTTGAAATCTGCACATTGAGTCCAGCTGTTAGTCGCTGGGTCGTACGCCTCGATGCTGCGCAGGTAGGCCGTCTCTTCCTGAGACTCTGCGAGAGCGCACTCGCCCCCCACGGCGTACATCATCCCTCGGCATGCCGCAGCACCCACCGCCGTTCTCGACGTCTTCAGCGATGCCTGCATCATAGACATAGAAGGTACATGCGCACCAATCTGCATAATCATCAACTTAGCATCATTTGCACAAACTCATCTAATCTAATCATCTAAATCTTCTAATCGGAATTATAACCTTATTAAATCTGCAAAAATACCATTAGAATATGCATATAAACTCATCAACATCATCATTCAACATCTGTCTTACCTTGCCCACAAAGGTTCTTATTTGTAACACTACCCACGTCAATTCATCTAATCTCCATATACAAAATGAATTTTGCATCTAAATTTATCTAATATACACCTAAACTTATCTGGTCTGTATATAAGCAAATGCAATCTGCACAAAAACTAATCTACTCTGCATGTATAAGATAGTCTGTCTCTTACATATTAAACTAGATCAAATTAACTAATAGAATCACCTTGCATAACTCTAACCAAATTCAGACTCTGCCGAATAAACTCAACATAGGTAATTAGCGCATAAATTCAGCGCATAAACTAAAAGGTATTTTGTAAACATTAAATTACCGCTAAACAATAAGCATTTCAAAGCCCTCACATCCACAACCTGGGGCAAACAAAAGGAAACACTTCTCACCACATACAAAACCATAGTCAGACCCGTCCTCGAATATGCCAGCACTATTTGGTCCCCAATAGCATCAGATACTAACATCCAAAAACTTCAAATCACCCAAAACACAGCTCTCAGAGTCATCACCGGATGCAC
>JAQFYQ010002922.1:0-11167 GCA_034694885.1 Buchholzia appendiculata
GCGTTAGTGCGAAATTCATAGGCATTTTATACAGTAAAAGAGGATTTTCTGCAACTCACAGCTGATAAAAACATAGATAACTAATACGTAGAATACTTATCCCAAAACGGCTTATTGCTATACCAGATCTCACTAGGCCAAATTTAAGCTTGCTATATTATTAATCCTTCAATGCCAAAGTTACTGCAGTGTAAATATATTAATGTAATGTTTGCATGTAATGTGTTAGATTATTACCCATTGGTGTTGTCCAAGAGATTCATCATGCTGTCATGATTCGTCATGATTATATTTCAAGTGCTGGACAAGGCTACCAAACTTTAGTGTCAGGAAGGGCATCCGGCTGAAAACTTAGCTTTAGCTAAATCCAAACTGTCATATGCTTATTCGCATGCTGAGCTTATTCAACGTGAGTGAATAAGACAACAATTCTAACGTAATTAAGAGAAACATTTTGATATCGTTCAGCCCAACCAGCGCACAATTGTCAATTTAGATAATAGATGATGATGCTATTGATGACCTATAGTGGCTTACTATACTTTTGTGTGTCAGAGTGATCGTGCACAACTTGTTCTCAATGTAACCCGTGGGACCAAACGTAGCCTTGGTCAGTATTTTAAAAGAGACATTACAAAAGAAAACTATAGAATAGAATAGAAAGAAAACTGTATGATAGAATGATTCAAATTATAAAAGGTTCATTTTTTCGAGTATGTTACAAGATCGTTTAAAAAACATTATCACTGAATGTTCACTTACTGACCATCATCACTGCATGCTCACTGACGGGCTAACATCATTGTCTGCTCACTTGCAGAACAAAAAAAACTGCATTCTTACTTATGGACCATCATCAATCTTCTCAAATGTAATTTAGATATTTTTGTTTACATCCAAGAAAGAAGGAAAATTGACGTGAATAATATCCGACCACCATCTTGCTTTTAAAAGTTATAAAAAAAATCGCAAAATCTTAACAAAATCTGAATAAATTCCGTGAAAAAAGGTTTTTGTTTACATTAAACATTGAGCTCGATGAGTTTTGTTTTAATTAAAACTACTACAAATAAATAGTAAATATTGGTTCGAATATCTCAAACCTGAAATATATTGTAATTAGAAACATCACAACAAAGTAGGTCAAATACCGGACGTTCGTCAAGTTTTTGCCGGAAAGGCCGTTCCCGATAATTTGCATGTAAATTTTGTAATTTATTATTAATTTAATGGATTATCATTTTAATTAATTAATTACCATGTAGTTGATCGTTTCCGGTGAATTTGTCGATGAATGTATTGACGAATGTGGGGACGTGCCGAACATAAATATTGGTTGGGATTATGAGTTTAACTTATTGCGTTTTTACATAATAGCTATGAACCTAATGAATGAACTTGTCTCTTTGTTGATTTTGTTATTTTGTATGGATAAACGTGGGTCCGTCTAATTTGCGAAGGTGCGAAAGTTGTCGATGACTATTATGCAAATATGTTTGCGAATAAAACCAGTTTAGAATTGCCGACGAGACGCCTAATTTGCGAAACGGAAAATGTGAAAAATATATATTTAAATTCAGTTTTAAAATTGTTTTCAAGTTTAATCAATTTCAAGAAAGCGTTCATTCAATCGGTTTACACGTTTCGACGATGTCAATCGCGAACAAGATGATACACGAAATATTAGATCTTCTAACTAGAAGCGAAAGTAATCACAACGGTAGATCTCTTTATAATCGACATTGTTCTAACGGAGTAGCGTTATATTTTAAACTTTTTGGTTAACATAGAATGTGTCAACAAACTTATCGAACGCGGAACGCCCGAGATTTGAAAACAATTTAACAATCATTTAACTATGTATTTCGCATTTTTCGGTTCGCAGATTAGGCGTCTTCTAGTAATTGACTATGATAAATTTACGATAGTGTAAGTCGATAAAGTAAGTTCAGAGTTGGATGCAGTTACTAATATTGCAGTTTAGAATCTGATGATAAATTATATAGCTGCATTGGATTCACAAGACTTTATTAATAAAGCTTTAACATTATGACGTTTTTGCAGTGGCCTGCATACTCGTGAAGTATTTTCAATTAAATATAACAATATTTGCTATTGTCATAGGAACAACTAAGATTTTTTAAATATAGATTAAGCATGGATTGGAGACGAGTTGTGATATTTGTAACTTGGAATTTATAGAAAACACTAACTGGCAGACTGAAGATGTGGTGATGAACAGTCAGTGCAGACATGTTCAGATTGTTTTATGCCATTTCATGCTCTGAATAGTGAACACGAGTGAACGGAGACAAGAACTTAATTGGGAATGGGTTTATCCTGGACTGCGATTGATTGTCTTGAGTGATGTATGTATATGTGTTACCATACAAAAACATATTGCTACTCTGTAAAGATGTCTTGAAATAAAGGCATATCAATAAGAGTATTTTGTAATTTTCATTCAGTTGTATTTTGTGGTTATTATATAAATGAAATCATCTTTAGCTGTAATCACTATGTTGTTTTTGCAGTAGAAACTAGCATCTCTGTGATTCGCTGTCACACTTGGTTGAGATTTTTCAGTCGATACTTTATCCATGTCTTGTGAGCGGTCGGAGTAGAGAAACTGATTTAAAGTTAAGCGATGGCCGAGTCCAATCAACAGCCGCCTCTTTGTCCTTGCGGATTCTGGGGGTTAGTAAAATGTTATGTTATATTTGAAATTTATATATTACAAAGACATTCAGTTTGATTAAAATTGACAAATTGAAAATTTTGCAATTTACGTAATCTGCTAATCTGCGGTGTGCAGTACGAGTAAATGTATTTTGAAATGTTACGATTATATATTTATTTATATTGAATCTTTCATTCTCTAAGTACTGTCTGTACAATTTATACTGCATTGAAATTTACGTTATTGTGCACTTTTTCAAAGAACATTTTGCTCTTCTTGTCCTTCAATCAATTTGTTTGTGTAATTTATCCCTGTAGTAGGGGGAAAATTGAGAGTACTGTCGCTGCACAGGATGAAGTTATGTCATTAGAGGCGACTAAGGTGTGGTAGTTTAATCAGACCTGTAGCATGAGGATAGCCTGCCACTACTACTGAATCAAAGAGTGCTCAATAAGATGAAGTTGTTGACAAAATTAAATGATTCGCAACTGTGTGTTTGTGTTTGTCGACGGAGTTGTCAATTTGTGACTTCCAACTAGCCTTCCAGCTGGCTTTTGTTTTACTTGACATGTACATTTTTCGTGTGATTAACCGGATACGGTCTTCTCTGCTGTAGCTCTCTTCTTTAAATTTGTAGAATTGATGCACATTTTGTACAGGATTTCTGTTTTTTTTTCTCTCGCTAGAACACCACTTCTATTTTTTATATAAGATTAAAGTTCCTGAACACTTCTTCTTTCGTGCTTTAAATTCCTTTATCCGTGTCCTCCGCCATCTTTGTTCTCCACTGCCATCTCATCATTCATTTCACTAATACATCTATTCACTAAAGATGAATTTTGAAATAAAATTAGAGAAAGAACAAATTTTTCTGTGAATTTTGAAATCAATGTTACAAAATATGAAGGTATACCACCATTAGGCTATAAATTATATGATACGATCAATTGACTAGAATCAGACTATAAATGTATATCATTTCAAAACTTGGTAGCCTAGTTGATAGTGGTATCGCTGTGAAATATATTATAAACTGTGGTTGATATAGTGATAAAGTTGATTATTGTATTGATGCGTTGAAGTTGATTATTGTATTGATGTGTGTAGATCTTCACTCACACTGGGTCTCTGTTCAAAGTGCTACAAGGGTATGTTCATCTCAAACAGGCTATATTTGTACAGGCTATATTTGTACTAATAATGTACAGTCTTTGATTGTAGTTAAGCAGTTGAGAACCATCAGTTGAGTATCATCAGTCAGTAGAACTGCTACTGTTGTCCTGAGCTGTTTAAGCTTTTAAGCAAACATAGCTTGCAATATGTTTTGGTTGAAGATATGATGAAAAATGGGATAAGTTAATCCAAAAGTAGGCTAAATATGGCAGGAAATTTATGAGCAGGAAATTTGTAATAGTAGTCGTAGTAGTGAAGGATTAGGCTATAGAAGTGTCTGAAAGGAAAACTAGTTGTGTCTTGTTTTTTTTCTATGAGGAAATTAAATATTGATAGTGAGCGCTTTGACTATTGAATAATGGTTAAAGTCGTGAATTTTATTATTCTATTGAAGTAAGACTATGCTGCATTCTTTTGTAAGTTTTGCAGTCTAACAGTTATTCATATTATTAAAAAGTATTCTATTTATTTGAAGTGATAGCTCGAGCACGAACTTTGATGCTTTTAGCTTTCATTTACTCTCAGAAATATGACGTTAGTAATTAATGGTCAGTTTTTATTATTATTTTGTGGTGCAGTTGAAAGTGTTTGCATTTTGAAATTTCTTTCCAGATATAAACTGAAAATTAATTTCTACTCTTGTTCTATGATTCTATATAAATCAACAGTGCCAGCTTTCCATCTTGGCTTTTGATTGATGAGTTGCCACTGCTGAAGTTTGTCACAAGTTTGGGTTGCAGTGACTTGTATCTGCTTGTTGGAAGTCCATTGTAAGTGTTGTAATGTTTAATAACTGCTTGTAATGTCTATGTCAAACGTGTGGTGTTGTGTTGTTATGTTGCTGTCTTCTAAAGCTACTGTGAAGTCTGTCGCTTGATTGTGTTTGCGCTGTTTGTTCAGAGAAACTTCAGAGAGAAGATCTCGAGCGTTCGAAGACTCCGTCTGATACTTCTTCCTCCTCCGCTCCATCTGTGATTGTCCAATCAGCAGACGAATCTTCATCTAACCAGTCGTCAGCCAGCGAGAAAGCAGGTTGCTGATTAACTTATTACTCGTCACACTAACTTTAATTGTAATCGGCTTTTTTCGATAATCACAAAGCAGTTATTAGCTTTGAATCTGTCGTTAACCAATCAGAATGCAGGTTGCTTTCATGTAATTTTCTCCAATCTGCAATCAGCCAATCAGAAAGCATGGTGCTTCTTTGTTCTGTCGTACAGTAATGATTTGTGTAAACTTACGGCTCGGTTGATTCTGTTATCGTGGTATTTCAGATTTTCAAGGATTACTTTATGAAGAAGTTATTCATTTATGGTTTATATAAATGTGATATATATGCTGTCCCAGTGGTGTCGGACTTTGCAGTAGACCCGTCATATTCCTTCATGAGCTCAACAAGGCGAGCATCGAGACTGTTGGCATTAGAGAGGGCATCCGGCCCTAAAGCTGGAAGTAAAAATCCCAAATGTTATTATATGTATAATACTCTTCTGCATTTGAGCACCATGAGCGATGAGTATGCTTATCAGCAATTTCATCCTACTTACAGTGAGAAGCACATTAGGGTGTGTCCAACCCACTTTGATTAGCCATACCGTAGGGCTGCTTGAGGATTCATAAGACCAGTCTGGAGGACAAATGATGATGCTGATGAAGGTTGTGAAGGTGTGTGTCTTGTTTAACCATTCACAGATATTTTGTGGCTTGCATATGAATTGTATTCATGTATACAATTACTTTAATATACAGATGTTACGTAGTGCTAAATGTATTAATTTGTTTTATGTGTTTCGGTGTTTGCTCTTTGTCATTGTAAAATGCATCTGATTAGTTATTTGTGGTGTGTGACAAAGGAAGTATGGTTGAAGTAGGCTAATGATAAGAAGGCTATTAATGTTTAAATTGGTCTACTCATCATTTATTTGAAGCATCATTTTTGTAATTATTGAGCTGACATGATATCATTTTATTATTTAGAAGCTGAGTATTTCTAGGACAATAGTTTGAAGATATCTATAACTGAGCTCTGAGCCCTATATATAATCGTTTTGATTTCCTTCAGACTTACCGAAGTGCTTGTCAGCCGTTGACCTTCCTTCAGGCGACGTGACAACTGTGATAACTCCTGCCTCTTGCGATGCCTCTAGGTGAGTGATAGAAATATGCAGGTTTATTTTGCATTGGAAAACACGTTTTGCTGGACTGCAGAAGAAATGTTTCACAGTGTAGGTGAAATTGTATAAAATAAAGATCAAAGTTTTGGGTATCACATTTGATTCTAGGCAGACTAGCAAGATAACTCGGCCATTTCATTTGATTGTAGGTCGGTTCTTAGGCTGAAATTCTATAGCGATATTGTGGTTGACTATTTTACTAGTTGTAGTGCATTTAAGTAACATTGTACTTATTGTAATGCTGCTTGTTGTTTTCTGCTAGGTTAAATAGTATTGTTTTGTCACCTGTGTTTTTATTTATCATTGTTTATTCTCTCCAATCCAGAAATCAGGTCACTGGATGATGTATAAGTAAGAATACGCAAGTCATGTACTGAGAGTGCCAGTGGCAAGGCACAATTGTTATGACTGAAAGGTAGAATTTCTGGCCAGTGAACCAGAGGAGGGCCAAGTTTGATTATATACTGATGAAAATACTGTTTTGTTGCAATACGATGGTCACAGGTATTATAAAAATATACATATAAATATGTATGTATGAAATTAGTTGAACTTCAGCTATGCATGTATTATATGGTATATATTTAGAAGTTACTTTAGAGTCAATGATGAAATGACTCTAATTTGACATTAAGGAGATATCATGTTTTTCCTTAGGTATAGTATTTGATATTGTTGTATTTGTCGTGCAGTGTCTCCTCTGCTGAAGCTGCTTGTGCTGCGGTCGCAGAGGAAAGTCCTCGGCCCGTTCAGAAGAACAAGAAACGATGCTTCAAATGCAATCAGCGTTTGGAACTAGCCTTCACGGAAATCGGTCGCTGTAAATGTGGTAAGCAGTTTTATGAAATTCGAGTGATGTTGTTCATGTTTGTATAGTGTTCTAATTGAGTTGTGTGGTTATATAGTAAATAAATTCTGTGGCTATATTGTTAATGAGTTGGATCTGCTAGTATTATCAAGAGTAATAGAGATTTATACGGCATTAATAGTAGTCGGGTATTGTTTTTTACAAAAATTGACGCATTGATATTGAGAAGGATATTGTGATTGATACGGTAGTATTGTAATGTATTAGAAAGTTATGTATTGGTATTTTATGTTGATTTATGTAATTAGCTTGATGTTTCTTGGTGAGTTTGCGTACACACATCACTCAATAGGTGGAAAAGTTGAACAGTTGTATTATATCATTCTAAGCTCTCACTTGAGTTTCATTCACCTCGTTACCTTGTTTTTCTCGTAGAATACTTATTTACCTCGTTACCATGTCTTTCTTATAGAATACATATTTATCTTGTTACTTTGTTTTTTCTTGTAGAATATATATTTACCTCATTACCTTGTTTTTATTATACAATACATATTTACCTCATTACCTTGTTTTTCTTATAGAATACATGTTTACCTCATACCTTGTTTTTCTTGTAGAATACATATTTACCTTGTTACCTTGTTTATCTTGTAGAATACGTATTTACCTCGTTACCTTGTCTTTCTTGTAGAATACCTATTTACCTTGTTACCTTGTTTATCTTGTAAAATACATATTTACCTCGTTACCTTTGTTTATCTTGTAGCATACATATTTACCTCGTTACCTTTGTTTATCTTGTAGCATACATATTTACGTCGTTACCTTGTCTATCTTGTAGCATACTTATTTACCTTGTTACCTTGTCTTTCTTGTAGAATACATATTCTGCGAGCAGCATCGATTGCCGGAGCAGCACGACTGCGTATACGATCACAAGGAGAAGGGTCGCAAGGAAGCGCTGGAGAAGATGATCAGTCCTAAGAAACACATCGGTACGTCGCTCAAGCGACTCGACTCCGATCACTAACCGGCCTCAGCGACGGAGACTTGTCATCATCCTCACGTGTTATCCAAATACTTCGTCTTATCATTACGCTGCTTGAAACTGTTTGATGATGATTAGCTATGCCATCATATTGAATTATTTTGTATAATAATATTGTACCTTGAATAATTGCTATGCCAGGATTGTATGTGTATATATACATATATCAGATGTGTATCATACGGATGTATGAACAGTAATATTGCAGTTTGGACGTTCTGAACTGAAATGTTTAGCTGCTTGTTATTATTAGATGAAAGAAGGCAGTGGAACAGTTAAGTTCGATACAGTACAAGGTAATCTGAGTACAGTATTTGATAATCTGAGTACAGTACTAGGTAATCTGAGTACAGTACAAGGTAATCCGAGTACAGTACATGGTAATCTGAGTACAGTACATGGTAATCTGAATACAGTACATGGTAATCTGAGTACAGTACATGGTAATCTGAGTACTGTACATGGTATGATCTGAGTAGAGTAAAGGTAATCTGAGTACAGTAAAGGTAATATCAGTACTGTGCAGGGTAATGTGGATTCAGTACAGATACTATTTGTGAATTGCTTTATAAACTGTTATAAAGATATTCCAGATAGTATCTAAACAAGTGTAATAATTATAATTATTATTAAACGCATGTAATAGTGCTAAGTCTTTATATACTTTACAATTGAAGGTTAAAATATATTGTTCGTTTTATAAAACTATATGTAACATTTATTCATCATAGTAATATTAGTCATCATCCTGTTAAATAGCAATAGTAGTTATAATGCAGTCAGTTATGCAATAGTGATGGACGTTCCTAACGAATATGCAGTGGAAGAGAAATTTGAATTTAGATTGAATTCTAAAATGTGACTAATGTGGGCTTTATGTTGCCATGACAGCAGTAATAATTAGTAGATTCCATCAGGTGATAGAACTGTTGGAATTATACTGAGCTTAGTGCCTCAGTATGCAAAAAATCGATGAAACTTGACCTATGATGGGGAAAATTTGGTACGGAAAATATTTTCAGAACTTATAATTAAAATATAGTAACGTTTGACTATGAATCTTTGTTTTGTATGGTAAGATATGTGCGAGAGATAAAGCAGACAGAGATGGGCAGCATAAGGAAGAATGTATACAGTGTGTAGTCGGTAGATTTGGCCTAACATCTAGCTAAGATGTGTACTGTAACTGTACCTTTCTTGAGGATCAATTTATTGTTTTTGCGTTTGTGTCAGTAAGCCGGTAATCAGGTTAAGTCACGCCGAGCTTTGGTTTAGTCTTAAGGATCAATATCAGGCAGTTATATGTATAAAGATTCGCTCGTCTTAACACTGTTAAAACAGCTAGGCAATGACGATATTAGATCTGAAAGTGGTTGATTTGCAAAAAAAAGGGGTTATTTTGGATAAATGTACTTATTGTTAAAAAATACAAAATTGTCATTAAATAAATAAGATGTGATGATCATGATGACAATAACATAATAACTTTTAAATTTTTTAACTATTACCGTAAATCTTATACTTAATACGTTATGCTGTAGAAGACCTGCAGCGAGTAGAAAGTAAAGTTTAGTTCTTTTATCGTCTACGCTATTTCACAAAGCAATGTACAGTTTTATAGTAGGAGTGTTTGAATGTGGAGTGAATCGATTTTGTTTTTCTTTTTAGTTTCTATTAACTTTTGCTTTTTTAGCTAAATTGGATGGACATGATTTAAATAGACTGCTGCAATATCAGTAATAGGTTCTTCATGCAATGCAATGTTTTGTGAAAAACCTTTGACGGCAAACTTCTGCGTTGTCAACTGAAAGTTTCACAGCCTGTTTCAGTTCTACGTGTTGTCTTGGCAGTATCGGAATTGGCGACTAAAGCCTATTGTTGGCAGAAATGAACGGACAGTTTGAATCTCCCAAACTATCACTGTGCTTTTGTTCCTCAGCGAGTATTTCAGGCAAGATGTAATAGATTAGAATTGTGTGACTTGATTCATGCTATTCATTCTTTTCTATTTGACCAGGAAAAATTTACTGTCAATTTAATTCTAGCATGCAAACTTCATTTACACTGTTTAATTGGAAATAACTATAGAAATTTCTGGAGTTAGGCCTGGTAATATCTTCCAACTAAGGTCTTTGTTGCTGGCTGAATCACTTACTGTTGAACTTCTTGTATTCAGTGCAGTTGTTTTCTTATTTTGAACACAATTCTTATTTTATGTCCGATACAGTTTAGTACCAAATAAGACTGTAATCTTGATTTAAATGCAACTTTTTGGCATAAAAATATAGATGTTCGAAGCAATTACTGTTTTTGCGAGATAATGATCTCGTGTTTGCTCAGTTGACGGATCTTCTAGACATACGCAAGCTGAGTTTGTTTCGCTCTGAATCGGCTCTTCACTCTGTTTTTGTGAAGCAGAGTTCCCTGTTCATTCAGTCGTGTGTCTATTATAGACTTGCATTGCGACACATTCGAGAGAGAGTTTGGTTTGGTTTCTAGGCTGCAGATTGTCCAAAGATACTGCTTTCTACATACGATACGTACACATGATGTACGTATGATGAACGTACAGGCCTGTATTGTGCCTGTAATTATCAGCAGCCATATGTGTCAATCTAATCTGGAGATGTTTGTTGATAAATGTTTCTCTAAATGTTGAAGCCTGCAGGAGTGCTTGAGAGTTCATGTTTGCAGGTTTTATTTTACTTTTATTTTATCATCATCATCATCAATAAGCATCCGTCTTTCCTTGTCCGTAAGAGTATGATAATTTGATGCCGCAGTCTAGTTTGTCAAAGTCTACGCATTGTAACTTGCAACAATAGTAGATGTGTTATCTTTAGTTAATTTGCTTCTAAATATTTAAATCATAACTAAAGTAATGTAATCCATTAGATGCCGATACTCTAAATCTTTCCCTAAAAGCAGTTTTATATTTTGTCGGAAATCACAGACTGGATGACATTGTAAGCTGTTGCTGTATTTTGCAGACTAAAGAAAGTGAAGCAACAATCTTGCTGTGGTGTTTAGTGGCTATTCTTTACTCTTACTAGTTGAAGAATATATCGTGTTGAAATTCTCGCACTGAGCATCACGGCATTTACATGTACTTTTTCTGTGAGCAGCTCTGTTACACAATGTTGATTATTTTTTTATTAAATTGTATACCATGAAACCCTGTTGATTGAACAACTTGCTATACTGCAGGTCTGTGATTTATCATCATCGTACAAGTATGACATTAAACATCTATAACCTCTCTTACTATGGTGTTTCTCCCT
>JAQFYQ010002923.1:0-11167 GCA_034694885.1 Buchholzia appendiculata
CCGTGGCCAAAGTGGTCTGTGATGCATTGTCTCCAACACTGCAGCACTGCTTGCTTGAAAATGTTTATTAAGTAGCCCTGACAAAAATAATAATTGGTATGGTGTCACGGAGTAATAAAATGAGATTACTCAATTTATGTAAGTGAATTATTTCCCCTGTGTCTTCTGATTGCTCATTCATTAACTACCATGAAAGAACCTAAGAGCAGCTAGTAGCAGATGTAGTCATTGGCCTTGATGCCGTGCCTCAAGGCTGCCTTGAGGAACTTAACTGCCTTGCCTTGCCTTGGCCAATTTTCCAAATGCCTCGCCTCGAAAAAAATGCCTTGACTTTTAAAAAATGCCTTGACTGTATCATTTTAGTAGTCCTTGGCCTTGATTTCATGCCTTGAGGCTGCCTTTAGGCACTTTACTGCCTTGCCTTGCCTGGACCAATTCTCCAAATGCCTTTCATTACCTTGGTCTTGAAAAAGAATGCCTTGATCTTGCCTTGGCCTTGAGAAAAATGCCTTGACTACATCACTGGCTAGTACTATCCTAAACTCATGCAACAGCTCTGATCAGACTACTAACCATTGGTCGCTGCTTATGACATGAAATTTTATCGGTCACTGGCACTGTTCTCATTTCCCCTACAACAAGACTGTAGAGTATGCTGAATGATCACGTATGGTAGTTGAACGCAATTTAGTTCTCATGATTTTCGTTTGGCTGCTCTCCAGCTGCATGCTGCAATGCTCTATCTGGGCGACTATCTCATAATCTTCCTTCCTGAAGAGAACGACTCGAAACAGTTCACTTCTGAAAGCTTTCACTCACCTGTGTGTACCTCACTCCTCTGATTTAATTCTGTGCTTTAAATGTAATTTTTGTGATTTAATTGTGTGCGTGCTATAAACCGATGTAATAATAATGTATAATAATAATAATAATTGTACATTTAGTATGTAATTATCTTGTATATTATCAATACAAGATTATTGATAATCTTGTATTGATTTATAATTTGTTTGATTGCAGACTGCTGTGCAGATGTATGAAGAGCAGCAGGAAGTTCGCATGGACACTGGAACTACGGGAAGCTGAGCAGATTTCAAACCTTGAACATTGATGATATAGCCTCGTCGTAATTCTCTATGGTGCATGATGCTCGTGACAAGTAATGGTTTCTCCGCGTGATGTTTCTCGTTTGTTTCCGACTTGCTCAGCCTGGTCATTGTTTGTCGACTTGTCTTGATATATCGGCTATTCCTCGGGCTATTGCTGGATTGAGCGGTGCTCAGCTGTTTTAGAATGCTGTCATGGACACTTGCAGATTGAGGTGTATAAATAATTTCATCGTACAATATTTCTAAATGTTTTCAATCGTGTTGATGCAAACTATTGATAGCATAATGTTGAATCTTGTTGATGTTATGTGTACTGTTTGCAAATATTGCTACACGTAATCTCGCGCACAGCACTGGTTAAGACTTGATTTAGAATGATCAGTCGTCAATTGTTTTACATTACATTCTGTATGCTGTAATGAGCTGTTGCGTTCGTTTTTGTTTTGAATTAGTTTTTTAGTAAAAACTTAATTTCCAACTTCAGAAGCCTCTGTTTGTGTCCACTGGCTCGTTCGAAAAACTGCTTGTGTTGACCAACGTAGCAGAAAAGCACAAAATGCTAAGAACAGTGCATTCTGAAACTATACTTTTTCCGCTGGCTTTCAGCACTTTTCCACTGCGAGTTTTACGGAATAAAGAGCCTTTCGATTATAATGGGCACATCACCGCTTGATCGCTAAGTTATCCTATTATATCCTAATCGTCGTTCGTGCGAAGTCACTGTTAATTCAAGTTGGCCTTGACCAATCAAGTGAAGCACTTCATGCTGAGCTAGAATCTATCGAGCAGACTACAATAGCTACAGTATATCTGAGCTCTTTTTCACTTAGTTACTTTATGACAAAAATGTGTCCCCGGAGGTAACTAGTCAAATATATTCCTCTGTTCTTTTGGTTTGAGCCAAATAGGACCTAGCCTTGATGTCCTTCAAAATCATTTCACCTGCATTAATCGAACTACTTGGCCAATGATTTGCCATTGTCAACAAGTAGTTAGCATTGATTATTAAGGTTTACTTGGTAATTGATGCAAGTTTTAGCTATTTTTCATGGTAGTGTTTATTAATAGTTCCTAGCAAATCGTTATCGTAGTTTTTCATCATATCTATCACTAGCATACACAGCTTCATGATTAAACTTATTAGTATTCCTACTAAAGCAACACGGCCATATTTAGGGGAGTGGAGTTGAACCCCCTGCCCATTTTTATTCTTAAAATTCATGATGTTTGTTGATGAAATTGTTAAAAAGGTCGTTACCCAATTTTTTGGTCACCCCCCAAATCTTCTTTGTGCCGCTACCCCCGCTCGTACAAAATTGTGTGGGTGCGCCGCTATTCCACTCCTAAAAATATCGGTGCGCCGCTACCCCCTCTCCGTTCGCAAATTTATTTGTGTTTAGTGCGCCGCAAACCCCCTGCTCGTAAAAAGGGCTTCCAAACCTCCTCCCCCCCCCCAAAAAAAAGCAGAAGAAGTGAAATTCTGTCTACGGCCCTGTACGTACTGCAAGATTATTTTTATACAAAGCCAATAACAAGACATATGATGCTGAGTATCTTCAAGGTTGAGTGGTCAATGAACATGTCGATGAGGCTATACAATATAATTCAACGATACACGTACGTTAAGCTCTAATTAATCCGGTTACATTGCCAAAAGTTAACAAATGAATGCTCAAACCATGAATAAGCCTGATTCTATTGATTATGTCCCAGTTCCCCCGACATCACAATCACCGGCAAATTGTTCCATGCTGCTGCACCAGCGACTAAAAGAATCGGTAGTCAAGTGGTTTGCATTTAAAACTCCGGGGGGGGGGGGTGGGGCGAGCATAACTCGGCGGAAGACGTAAACCGTACGCTGCCTGGAGTAAATGGACATTGATCAAATATTTTCACACTGAAATTCAGCAATGTCATTAAGTGCGGACTTTAGGGATTGGTTAAGATGAAACTTCCTTAAGGAATTCGGTTTTTCTCAATGTTGTTTGAAGCGCATTAATTCCAATAATCATAAATCGACCTAGTCCAGCTTGGCAAAGGCTGGTATGGGCATTTCCAAATATATTCATAACTCAAGATCTACATTGACATATTCTTATAGTCCATAGCAAGAATACCCTTATTTTGAAAGAGTCAAAGAAAATTGACTGAAATGAAAGTCATGGACTCCGGTGTGATAGCGTTACACTGATTGCATTGATAGACATTGATGACACTGATAGCGTTACCACTGGAATGCCTAGGCAACGAAAACGGGCGTGAAGAAGTATTCAGGTCACAGTGTAACGGACATACGGGTTCCGTCATGATGGCGTGGAAGAAAAAGTTTTTCGTTATTTTTCCACTTTAAAAACTTAACAGTTTCCGGTAGGTTTGCCCTAACTGCCGTATTTCTACTAGATTCCCTCGCCGCCCGGCACGCAGCATTTTCGCGATTTTAGTATGGAATAGAACCGGTCTTGGGTTGAGTTTATTGGGAGGTGATGCTGCAAGGGTTAAGATTCGGGTTAAGATTAGGGTTATGCGTGAGATAATAGATTCAAGTTTTCACTTTGAAGAATGTTTAGCCTTCATGTTACTTGTAGGCTTAATTCTGATTTTAAATAGTTTATGTTCAAGGTGCCAAATATTTGTTAGTATTTATGTTGGCTTATTTGTCTTATTTGCGAATGATTTTTTGACAATGTGACTGACTAAATGCCGAAGGTTGCCGAAAGCGTTTGGTGTATTCTGCGCACTAGTACACTAGTACTAATACTAGTACTAGTACTTTAGTACCAAATGTTACCCTAACCAAAACCCGACTTATAACCCTAACCCCAACCCTACCTTAACTCTAGCAGCTTCCCATCTAGTGTACTAAAGTAGAGGAGAACCCAAATTTCTTGCCGTGTAACATTGGTGTATAGGATTGAAAATTCTAACTACTATCGTGTTCAATTTGATATAAATGGGTTTTTATTTGGATGTTGTAATTTTGAATAAATTATTTTTTACAGATTTAAGGTACAACGATGAAAAGATACATCTAGTGCATGCCTGAAGACTAATTGTTCTGCCGTGACACGCATAATGTGATATTCAAGAACTATTGCTCAATCACCTGCTACACAATACACCATGGTTTGGCTGAGTCAAGACAAAGAAGCCACACAGCGTTTAATTAAGGAGACCATACTGCAGCTGTGTCGCGTCAACTTTGATCTGGGCGGTTCTCTGACGTATGAAGTGGACGGCATCATCTGCATCACCGCGCGAAGTGCCGACAGCGTGGCCGACGATGATCAGCTTGTTGTCAAGCTCCACGAGCGCGTCGCTCGCAATGCTGGCGATGTGTTATGCCGCGACGAACGCAACTGGCGTGACTTTCCCGGCCTTTCGCTGTCGATGACGATGAATCAGCTGAGCAGCAGCGACTACCGTGATAAAGTTGAGGCTGATACCAGTCTACTTCGAGGCTATCTGTCAGGTCAACGACCTCTGGTTGCGCACCAAGGTCGCAGTGTAGGACCTGGAACCGTCGTTCCGTCTTTGATTCATTCCGCACAGCAGCTACAACAAATTCAGCAGATAGTGAACAAGCGCAAGGCCATAGATGAGAATGATAATCCAGTGTATATGTTGTCGAAGAGAGCTTCACCGTTGTATGCTTCATCTGCAATGTCTGTTGAACGTAGGAACGTAGCACTTGGCTCAAAGCTGGCGAAGAGCTCCGAGGTGCTAGATGGAGTGACGGCCGTAAGGGGAGACGTTAGCAACGAGGTACTTGATCTTCACGTGCCTTCAGCGAAGAAGTCGTCGTCATCGCTTCAGCAAGAGCAGCTCAAATGCAAGAAGTGTTCGTCGATGTTTCAAACGCAGAAACTGCTGGACGATCACGTGACGAAAAAACACGGCGTGGAGAGCATTCCGAGGACTGTAGCCGCTGCCGTTTTGCTACCGACAGAAATAAAAGTTGAGCCCGACGACGAGTTGCAATTGGTCGATGAAGCAGCAATGTCTGGCGATAATTCTGGAGGCTTGACATTGAGTCGTAGGAAACAGAGCAAGCCTAAGCGCGGTGTCATGACATCAAACTCTGGATTGAGCTTACCTGAGGGAGACTTAACTGTTGATGATGCTGCAGCTGATGAGACTTCGATGAACTGTGACGACTCTGACGGCCAGTCATCCATGAATGGACTGATGCCACAGTATAAAATCATTCGAGTCGAGCCAGACGGCTTGGATCAGGATCAGTGTGGAGACACTGCTGCATCGCCGGATGCCAGTCCAAATGATGAATGCAGCGGCACTGATCTCATTCGATCTTTGCTACAGAAGCAGACGGTTGCCGGGCGGAACGGCATCACCGTCAGCCTAGTGCCTGGAACCCGTACGTCTGTCGTCGGGTCTGATTTCAGGCGCTCGAGTCCGTCGATCAACGGCGAAGCGCAGAATTTACCAACGGCCCAGCACGGTCGCTACAGACCGGGAAGTCGTGCAATCAGGGCGAGTCCCAGCGCGCCAGGCTCGTCGGCTGGTCGCAGTGGAAAACCGTGCGCGAGAAGTGGTCATCACTTTGGAGCTAGGGCAGATTTAGACGCGGGCGGGGAGTGGAAGTGTCCGCACTGCGATGTAATGCTTCAGGGATTCCAGACGTTTGCGAGTCATTGCAGGACGGCACACAAGCGACACGCCTGTCCGTACTGCCTGCAGACTTTCACGCAGCGAGTCAACCGTGACAGACATCTATACAACCACACGGGTACGGCACCAAGTTGAACCTTTAATCGTTTCTCGCATTGTAGAGAACGATTTAATCTGTATTATCATGAGAGTGTTATGCTTCTTTCTCAGTTGTTTTGAATTTTGATTTTTATCTTGATGTTATGTGATTAGGAGTAACCAAATAGGTCAGTCGGTCATGCCTCGCTGTGAAGAGGTAGAGGGTTCGCCTCCCTGCAACGACTGATTGAGTTCAGTAGTAAACCTGGGCAAATTGTTAGCACTCCATTGCCTGTACGGGAAGTACCGTTGGCCGCCCACCCGTGCTCATCTGGTCTAGTGGATCGGTGGTAAAAGTCATGCGTAGTAATACGTAGGTCAAATAACCATCGCCACTGGCTGTCTTCGGACAGAGCTCTATCATCATCATCAGAGAGTTTAACCCTGTCATTACCATGTCAAATTGCATTGCTGGTTTTTGGCCAAAAGAACAAAGATAATTTTTGTGGTAAGCTTGGTTTGTTTTGTTTTTGCAGGACCCAGTTACATAGTTAGTAATTTATGTATGGATGCGCTTATGAGATAGGAATGATAGGGGCCTAGTATATTTGGTATGATATTTGATATACAATGAATTAAATTAGTATATTGAGCTAATTTGATTAAATGCATAATTATGGATTTGAGAACTATTGTCTTCTACTGTTGAGTGTACCATTGAGGTGGCCAGTAACCTGTCCCTTTGCATTTCATTCTCGTATGGGTTGGTAAGATCCTGAGAACGTAGAATGCCTGCTACTTCAGGGCTGCCCGCTGCTTTCGCTGCTTGGACCATACATTAAAGGTGGCTTCTGCATTTCTTTCTAATTTTGTTTCTAATATTTAACTATCATCATCAAACATTGAAACTGTCAGAAGCACACGTTGATTAACTTGTTTATTGTTGAAATATATCTTCAGGTGAAAAGCCGTACGACTGCGCACAGTGTGGCTTCGGTTTTACGCGCCGTGATGCACTGCGCAAGCACCAGCAACGCACCAGACACTCGCCACACTCGGACGATGTGCTCCTGCACTCCAATCCAGTGACCACGTCGTCTCTTTCCACATCTCTTCTCCACCTGTCAGCTTCCACCACGCCAACATTTTCTTCCTCCCCTGCCTCTAAGCTTGCTCCGAGCACTTGTGGAGTGGAAGTGGACGGCTTGTGCAGCAGAGATGAAGAAGCAGTCGAGATGTCTTGGGACATGGACGAAGGGGATGAGGAAGAAGACTTGGGAGACGAGATGGGATTGGATCTCTCGGCAACCTCGAATATAACGAGTACACCGGGAGGAAGGCCGCGGTCCGCCCGTGACGAGATGGAGGGATGGTTTGTTCGTAATGTGCCTTCGGACGATGAGCCATCACCCGTGCGCTCAGATGTTGGGACGCCACGTGCAGGAAAGACGACGTCGGGAGCTGGTGGTGGTAAGAAAGCTTCGACATTGGGTGGATTAGGGAACGCGGCACGCAGTGCATACTCGTCCGGCCAGCAGCAGCAGCAGAGGCGGGGTAATCGCATGTCTGGCGCGGCAGTCATCTACAAGAATTCTACCGGGAGCGATGATGCGAGCGGCGACCAATCGCAACGCTCGTTCCGTTGCGACGTCTGCGGTAAGATGTCGGAAGGCATCGCCGATTTCACGGAGCACTGCAAGGTGGAGCACAGGCGTACGCCGTGCGTCTACTGCGGTCGTACTTTCTCGCAGAAAGGCAACATGGAGCGACACATGCGCCAGCACACGGGCGAGAGACCGTTCCGCTGCGGAATTTGTTCTAGCTCGTACACACGCAAAGAGACGCTGAAGGCACATATCAGCCAAGCGCACGGCGACATTGCGGACATCACGGCAGGTTCTGATCAGGCTTCTTCATCGCTTCCAATGCTTGATGAGGATCAAAGAGGGCAGGAAGAGGACGAGGAAGTGCTGAACCTCAACAAGGATGATTCCGCAGGTGCTGCAGCTGGCGAAGAAGCATCAGTTGACAGGCAGGCGAGCGAGACGTCTGTATCAGGTGCTGACCAACTGTCGGCGTATAACTTTGCGCTCGTCAAGCTAGAATCAAAGGATAAAGGCTCTGAAATTAGATTGAATTCAGGCGAGGTTAGTTTGCCGTCAGAAAAGGATGAATCAGGATGTTCTACTCTCCTCACTGCTGAGAACATTGCTGCATGTACTGACAAGGGTGCGGCTGAAGGCGGTAGTTGCAAGGAAGCGGTTGCTGTCGAAACCGCTAGTAATGGTTCTGACGGAGGAACTGTACAGAAAGAACTGGATTTGTCGGCTGGCAGCGTGCGCGCGGTAAATAAAGACTTGTAGAAGACTGGCGGATTCGACTTTCAACTTTGTTATTCGTGTAACAAGTGAAACGAACTAAGCTGTTTATATTTTATGGTACTGGTTGTTTTGTGTTTGTTGGCCTTAATATTCGACTTTGCCGTTTGTACTCTTTGAGACGCGAGATTGATCGGTAGGATTTGTTGCTCTTGTATAGGAAGAATTGTTTATATGTATTTTTCTGAGGACGTTTAGTAGGTCGCGAGATCTTCGTTTTGATTCATGCGTTGCGTATGAATAGTTTTTAATGTTTGTTGATTTTATTGCATGTTTTCGTTAATCATTCCTTTTCAATTTTATCTGTATGTATTAGTTTGGTTTTATGTATTCAGTGAAGGTCCTCATGCCGTCTGTTTGATTCGTCATAAAGCATTGTTGTTTTTTTCAACAACGTGACAAAATGTTTGCTAGTTGGTTTCTAAACTTATCAAATCGAATATCGACTTGAAGTGACATAAATATTTTTCCAATGTACTGTAAATGTAAATTTTTTATTCTGTAGTTTGGTACTTGAAAATAGAAATTAATGATAAGGGTATAGTTAAGTTATAAATATTTTAAACAAAGTATTTCTCTTGCCTCTTTTGTCGATTGCCAAGTGGGATGAATGGAAGCACTGTTAGTTTGCGTGTTTGTCATGTTCTTGATTTGTAACCCATCTCTTCGTCGAATGACGAGTAACCGATTAATAGCTGACATCGCTAATACTGATCAGATAACAAAGCTGATGAAAGTAATTTATTATATGACTGATGACGTATTAGTTACTGTAGTTTATGTTATTAATGACACGTGTAATATTTCAAAAACATGTTTAATAGAAATCTTTTAAAGCGTATATTATTGATTATTGGTTGTAAAATTTCTTAAAGACAATGAATAGACAGTTGTGTGTTTAATAACGCTGATGATGTAGATTAATGTACATTTATGCCCTGATTTATTGCATCAACGTGTAGGTAACGTTTTAACTACGATGCAATTTGCGCAATTTCTTTTCACATTCCAGAAGTCGATAATAATACCGTTATGAAGTTATTAAATATTTCTTATGCGATTTTTATGATGCCTTGCATTTCTGTATGGACCGTTAACGTCCTGTTTCGCAACTTTTTCTCTCGCTTTTATGCATCTATTGCTCGGAACTTTAAGATTGTATTTATGACGTTGCAAAGCGAATTTCCTTCCTTGAGCGCTGCGTCTTGTGGTACGTCCTGGTATTTGATGATTGCGCTGCAGGTGATGCCCACTTGGCACAGTGCTGTATAACTTGTTTTATTTGTTTCGGAACATTTTATTTATTCTCTTTACTAGTGGGAGAGTTTGTTTTTGTTCTTGTATGTGATGCGTAGCTCTATATATAAACTAACATTGTTTTTTGCTGCATTCCTTAGAAATTAATTGCATTAAGTTGTTTTGCGCGGTTGTTGTTTTGTGGTTTCCCCGTAACATGCGAGGGACATTTGCCATCTTGCGTGACATGTGCATGGATTAATTAAGTTAACGTACACACTTGTCAGTGGTGTGCATACATGGCTTGGTTGAATGGTATGTTATTGTTGATTACATTGCTTGTTATGTTTAAAATGTAAGATTTGTTTCTTCTCTTTCACGCATGATTGTAGTATAATTTTGATTTGGACATCTAACCGTCTGCTCGTCTTTTTAAACGTGTTGACTTTCTATATAGTTTGAGACGTATTTGAGTAGATGATCCAAGTAGTGTAATAATAAATATAAATATATCTTAGAGCGTGATTAGCGTTCTACAAAAATGTCACAAATGAACGGTTGACTTTGTCTGTTTCCTGATTCAGCATATTTAAAGTTTAAAGTATTTTTGTATTCTGCGGTTCCTTCATATTTAAAGCAGTACGAATTCAATAGTTTCACACGTAGTGCGGGCAAGGAGTTGAAATTGTGTTATGGTGAGATTATTTGTTATGCATTGCAAGGACTGTTTAAATTGTTTTCAGGTTATTCTTAATTATCATGTGCATTTTCATCATTATCAGCATCATTATTGAGTGGATGTTTGAAGGCTAAAGTGTATTGTCTTTTGTCTAGGATGCATGTTTATGGAAGTATATATCTTATTCCAAATATGCCCAGAAGATTTGAGGTCATCTCCGAGCAGGTGTCTCCGACCAAAATGTCTGAAAAAATTTATTCTTCTACTTGTTTTTTTAGTAATACGATTCAATATTCATTAGATAGGAAACCGTGGCTGTGAATTTTAATCGGAAATTTTAAATTAGTGGCCTTGTATTCTTGTATTATATTTTATGCGAAATAGTCATAGATTGATAAGAATTACTTGATAGTATGACATTGAATGATTTGTACACATTTCTTACTGTATTAATGATCAAAGCAAATGGTTATTTTTGTATGGAATATGTAACATTACAGCAGGCCGAAGCTGCTGCGTGAAGGCTTTCTGTTGTATTTCTGCGACCTTGACGTAAATTGAATCTACTCGTGTTTGATTTGAGTAGCTTGTTCCAAGTTGGTAAATTTTAAGACTGTTGTGTTTTTACATAATTTCAATAAATCTAAGCTTAAGCGTGTTGATTGATATGTGTCGATGTGAAGTGTGTGCGTACTTAATTCACCATCACATGATGTGATTGATACCTCTCGAGTCCTGTGAGTGTGCCAATGATGTGAGATGGTGAAAAGTGTAATGCTTAACATCATAGGGCACTTTTTCTATAACATTGATAATAATTAAAAGGGTACTGTATAATTCACAACACAAGGAGCGGTGTTGACTCGAGATGGTGAATGTACGACAGCAGTCAAAGAAAGGATAGGAATGCCAAAGGATGCGTTTAATAAAAGGAAAGAACTTATGAACAAGAAGTTCAGTAGAGGACTGAAAAAGAGGTTAGTTAAATGCTTAATTTGGCCAGTTGCCTTGTATGGCTGTGAGACATGGACCTTGAGAAAGTCAGAGAAGGATAAGCT
>JAQFYQ010002924.1:0-11164 GCA_034694885.1 Buchholzia appendiculata
GAGAAAGAGAGAGAAAGAGAGAGAGAGAGAGAGAGAGAGAAAGAGAAATGGAGAGAGAATAAAAATAAAGAGAGAGAAAGAGAAATAGAGAGAAATCCGTAGGATAAAGCAGGAATCAGACAGACATAGAATGTAATGGGTATACGATTTGCGTATTCAGTGTTTAAAACGAAGTCGGTTTGGAGTACCAGAATACCTAAGAGTGGAAGAGAGAATCAAAGCGGGGAGGGGTGGTGAGAGTGAAAGGGCGTTAGGTTGTAAAACTTGCATAACACGCTTTTTAACACACGCAATTGGTCACTGTTGGTGCCTTTGTTGACGAGGACTTGAACAAAGTTCGTTAGCCTTGGCTGGTGTATGAATATGTACTTGAACGATGGATCTTTATATAAGTCAATGAACTTGAAGGTTTTGCACATGAGTAATGATGAGTTGGGCTGATAAAGTAAACGAATATTAGTCTTAGTTTTCTACATATTTCATAATCTCAGTTACAATTGTAAAAATTAAGTGAACAAAATGACACGGCTTACACTTTCTTTGGCGCACTATAATTTAGTGTCAGCTTAGCTAGAGGCCAATACATTGTGCTGATGTCATGTCTGTCATCGTGTTATTGTTGTTTTAGGAAACAATGCTTTTAGCCACTTACATGTGGATGACACTTAGGTGACATAATATACTGACATTCGATGCCATTTGTTTAATTATCATATGTAACATTGTGTGACTTGGGACTTTTGATGTTGTTATTTATCTCTTACTTTGTGATATGTGACATTTTATACTGTTTGATGTCGTGCGGTGTCAGTTATTGACATTGTGACATTTGGGTGTCATGTTTGGTCATTATTGTGACATTTGTCACAATAATGATCGAATCATACAATAATGATCACCAATTATCGTTGGTGTCACTTTGATTGAGTTTGAAGTGTTTTATTCTATTATACATAGATTGATTTATAATATGATTTGTCATTTTGTGTGCCACACTATTACGCACAAACATGTCATACAATGATGTAGTCAAGGCACTTTTCTCATGGCCAAGGCAAGGCCAATACATTCTTTTTCAAGGCCAAGGCAAGGCCAAGACATTCTTTTTCAAGGTCAAGGCAAGGCAAGGCATGTCGAAAATTGGTCAAGGCAAGGCAAGGCAGTAAAGTGCCTCAAGGCAGCCTCGAGGCATGAAATCAATGACAAGGCATACTAAAATTATATAGTTAAGGCATTTTTTCAAGGTAAAGACATTTTTTCCAAGGCAATTTTTCTTCAAGGCATTTAAGGCAAGCATTTGGAAAATGGTCAGGCAAGACAGTGCCTCAAGGGAGCCTTAAGTTGAAGTAAGGCGTCAAGGCCAAGGACTACATCGCTGCGAATCTCTTAATTTCAGTAATTTTGCATAACTAATGATGCAAAGCAAATAACAATCGATTAACTATAATACTTAAAAGGCATTGTTTGGAGACAATTACATGCCTTACTATCCCCTAAACCGCAAAGTGGTCTTGCATCGTTTTGAACCTTACAAAAATTCAATGCCTGCCTCCGACTTGAAACAAGTTATTGCATTGTCTTGGTCTTGAAAAATGTCCCGGCCCTTACCTTGAGGCTACAAAAATAAAAGACGATGAAAAATGTAGAACTGGTCCGCTTTTCATTCAGCAATGTCGAAAGATGCCCTGCCTTGTCAAAGCATTTTAAGGATGTTTTGGCCTTATCCCCATGCCTTGCCTTAATTAACAATAAGAAAAATTTCTTGATTCCATATCATTGATAATAATTATATCTTGCATATTTGTTCCTCTACGTCAGTGAGCTAGAGTATGCCACGGGCCACGCTGTACGCGGCGTAGGCCTACTAGTATTATAGTACACTGTGCAGTGTCACTGTTGAGTCGTAGGCCTAAAAGTACTCAACGTTGAAATAACATGACATTGTATGATTATTTAGGCCTATAATAACATTTCTTCACAATGTACTACGTGACCTTGATCGATATCGCTATCGTTGTTCTGATTGGTTCAAACCGTGACGAAATTTCCCTGCAGGCAGGTACAGCTGTGTTGACATTACTTATGTCATTGTAAAACGCTCTGCTTTGCTTGCACTTGTGGGGGAAGGGGGCGGGGCCACAAGGGGAAGGGGCGTGGTGTGACGTGACCCGTGACGCCTGGCGTCAATGACGTGTCATTCAAGTCACGCAACAGTGTCACGGCCGGCTCGCAGCGGTTTGTCATTGAAGTAACGTTGAATGAATTAATGATCGTCCTATTATGTAATCCTAATTGATATCATAATGTGACTGCGCAGCCGGCAGAATTCTTCGCTTAGGAGAAAGTTATGATTACTGTTGTGAATACGGCAGTGAGGGGCTAGATTAGGGTTAGGTTTCGAGAGGTATTGTGCAAGCATGTAAATTAGGCGCTGGATATTATATCGTATCGTATCGTATCGAGATTAATAAATATAGGTTTCGTTATGCCACACTGTTTGTATATGCATTATGTGCAATATTATGATCCCATAATCGCATTATCTGGAAGTTATTATATTGATGGTTACGATGGTTTATATATACTGGTGTGGTTTGCAGTCAAGCACATATATATTACATTTTTAATAAAATTTATGGTTATGTATGTATTTCTGTAATGGATAGGTTACAAGCCTACTACTTATAATGCAAGATTAGGCACATTTGTGATAGAGCAACTGCAAGACTTAATGTATTGCTAATGTATTGTTAGCAGGTAATATTTTGCCATAATGTCAAATTTATGGTATTAAAAAATAATTAATATTAATATTTTAATATTTATATTTTATGATCATTTTATAATCTATTTATAGTATTGAACGTATAATATTTAATATTTAGACTTCCACCTAGCCATGTTTACCATCGGAACAAGAAATGAGCAAAGAACAAGATGATAACAGTTGAGGAGCTGATAATAAACAGTCTCTATCATAGACTCGTGCTGATTACCGTCCGACGCAGCAGTCCAGCAGCTGCCGGCAGCAATGCAGGTAACCAGCAGAGCGATAGAGGCGAAGGTGGCTCAGCAGGTGCGGAGAATCAAGCCGGCGGCGGGACGGCGTCCGGAGCCGTGTCACTCCGCAATGCATCTACGCAGGAATGCTACAGTGACACGGTCGTGATAGCACCGGCGTACGCGACGCTGGATGATTCCGATGGCGATGGCGTCAGATATGCTTCGTCCCAGGGATTGGGTAGGTTTTCTTTCAGTGATCTGCACTAGATTTAAAGTAGGGATGTACCGATTATCGGCCGATAATCGGTATCGGCCGATTATCGGCCGATTTGCCGATAATCGGTATCGGCCGTTAGACAATCGGTATCGGCCGATAATCGGTCGCTGCCGATTATCGGCCGATGACCGCCACATTAGTACTGATTTAGTGGGCTGCAGTTCAGTACACTATATATGAAATTAACATTTTATAATTATTAAATTGTATTACAATCATTTTCATTTAGTTTCATTTAAAAATCATCATGCGTTAATTTTATTAACGCCGGTAAGTTAACGCAGCGTTAATTTATTTAATCACCGTTTATTTGTTGCGCTAACACATGCGTTAACGCGCGTTAACGCGCAGCCCTAGTAAAATCGCATCTGTTGTGCATTATTCGGTAATCGGCCGATAGTCGGCCGATTATTTGGCGCCGATAATCGACCTGCCGATAATCGGCCAATGCCTCATCGGTGCACCACTAGTATATATATATATATATATATATATATATATATACAATATATTTAAATATGTAGTTTGCTGTGCTTACTACACTCTTGGCTACGCTGTTAGGCGTCACGGGTCTACCAGTTGGCTATTTACGTGAATAGGGCTTTGCTTTACTATGTTAATAATGCGGGTTATATCAGCCTTCTATCGATAGCCTGTGTTAATCACCGGGTCCTAGTGAGGAGTATTTATTTTTGCAAACCATACAAGGCGCTGTACAGTTTGTAACTTTCGAAGCCCATACATTCAATGCACAATTATGTGGGGGTGGAGTTACAGATTTAAATATATCCGAATTGAGCATGCTTTTGAAAGTTTGTGTTTTCAGGAAAAAGTCGTGTAACATTTCCTTCATTACCACTGTGAGAACTGACATATCACCAACGTCACTTTAGTCATGTAACATTTTTAATGAATAATTTCATTCATATTTTATTCGCATTTTAAATTGCTTAAACCTATAGCACATGCCGATAATCGTACTTGTAAATTAAAGTATTTTCATTTGGAAGAAAATAAACTCAATTTGAATTCACATAAGTAGCAATTTTTTTTCTCGAATTGGATATATAATCATCTGCTAACAAGGTAAAGTCAAACAACAACACGATCGTTGTTGTGTATGACTAATTCATGCTTAAGCTTTACCAGGTGATAAAGGAAAGGCGAGTAGCGATATTGAACTTTACTTTTCAAAGGATCTGAGTAGTATTTAAATAGTTTAACGGAAAAGTCGATATTCAGAATTGACCTGAGACTATCATATAAAAAATAATTGGGTTAGAAAAACAGCTGCATTAAAGACCAGCTTCCGTACTGACGTGTCTGCTATAAGGAAATTTACAGACCATAGCTACACGGATGTTGCAAACAGATTGAAAAGAGTAAGGGAAATGTACGCACAAATGTAGCTTTCGCTTTCAGCCTGCATTAGTACAAAATAATATCATGTTCTAGCAAATACCTGTAGTAGTAAATAAAGCGCATGGCTTGCAGTAAAAACGCTATACAATATTTCAAATTTTCAACATTTTAAACGAATGGGCTTCCTGACAGTCAATCGAATTTGCAGTAGAGAACGGAATTCGAAAGATTATGACTCCATGACGAGCTGACAGCGGATGCGGATCAAACTATTTCTGACGAGCTGCAGAAGGATAATAGAAGATTGAGCGCACAATCTTACAAGTTGGAAGTGGGTGAGGGGTCGAGACGAATCGACCAAATGATGAGCCTACGTATAGAGTTGGTTTAGGCCACATTCTCGATCTGATTACGCCAATAGAACAAGTGAAGAACAAGTCAGTGAGCTTTATTTGAAATGTTACGGGAAAGATTAGAAATCGTAGGCTAAACTGACCGTTGCTACCTGCAGGTTCGATCTGTTTATACCTCGATATGCAATCCCGTAGCCTGGATTTCATTCAGTAGGCGTGCTTGGCTTCCAACCAAACAAATGTGAACGCCTAATTGGGTTCATCGTTATGAAAGAAATCCATCCAGGTTCGTCATTATGAAAGAGATACAATCCAGTAACTGCATGCCGAGACTTAACGCCGGTGATTGTGGGCTTCAGTATACGCTTGGACTGTGTGATATTAGTAATTAATTGATTGGGGCTTAACGGCACGTCAGCACCAATAGGCTATGGTGTGCCTTCAGTGAATAAAAACTACGTTAGAATGCAGTTACGGTAAAAGTGTAAGCTACAATAAATAAAGTGATATCAATACATATACAATGTACTCATATTGAACTACCGACAACAATGTATTACAATGTGTAAGGCGATACAGTTGTGGTTGTCTGCTACAGTAGTACCACTGCAGTTAATTACAGTAATCGTTTCTATATGAATATTCATATCTAATCACATGCTTAATTCTGCTTACATCCGTAAACAACACTACGACTTGAGTTTGAGAGCCATAATTACTTTTTAGGACTAAATTCAAAAATGTAATATTTATTTTGAAATTCTACCTTAAACTATTTGTCCCAACATTATGGCGCCAATGTGGACATCCATGACTCGTGTCATAATCTCGATCCACCAGCCTGCAGCTCATTCGGCCGGAGATGGCGAGTGTAGACAGAGTCAGGTCAAGATTAGCATTGGAGAAGAGCGGTACCATTGATGCCTTAGTGTAATTATTCCTGGTTTCCAGAACTGAGTTTCCCTCCCTTCAAAATTCTGCAGGCCCCAAAAATTGACCGGAGTAAAGGATATAGTTTCGGTGTAACGTGTAAGCACGACGTCCAACCCCCGCATGCATTGAATCACGGTTCAGATACCATACTAACGCAGTTGTGTTCCTTAATTAATTAACGAAACTAAGATCTGAATAATATTGTGACTTCTGCTTATGAGAAGAATAGTACTATGTTCTTGTTTTTGCATTCATAGCCGTCACGGACATTTCGATGTTACGTGATTCAATTCGAGATATTATTATCAAACTGTAATCAAATCATGTTACCGTCTGATGTATTTGTTATGGTATTCATTTATAATTTCTGATGGTTAACATAACATATAATAGCATGTTATATGTCTAAGGAACAATTTACTTAGAATTATTCCACACGTTAAAGAAAAAGAGAACTACTTCCGCTCAATCAAAGACGCTGCTTGTTTTTGTGAGGTTTGAACCCGACCCCCCCCCCCTTAAATACGTTCCTGCCTGCGATAAGCTTGATGTTTTACCCATAACAAAAAAATCAAAGTGCCATGCAGCATTCGCGACCATTGGAGCTATTGATTTCAATCATGAAGCCACTGAATACAAATATTTAGACTGTAAATGTATTGGAAATAGTAGGCTACGATTGAATAATTAGACCACGTCTAGAGGTATCATCGACAGTAATAGTTATATCTACAAGATGCGACCCTTTCTTTTCCGTTGATTGTCAGACATATTTTTTGGTAGCACAATCAAAACTATTAATACAAGTGGAAGTTTTCAAAATAATATTACCATGCTGAAATATGGCTTTAGGATATTTTAAAGACAATTAGTACATATTTTTTATATTTTCTCGCGATTGACGCTATGATATTCTGGTTCATTGAGGACGAATTTCTGGAAAAGCTCATACACAATATTTTACTATCATTATACTACTATTTTATAAATTAGTCATTATTTGCTCTCAAGCTAGAATACTCTCGACTTCCAAATGCAATTCCCAATTCAATCCTTTAACCCATTTACCTACATTTTATTTCATATGCAATCCTAGTCAGGTCTAATCGCATACCATCGCAGCTACATTAATTTTGTTTAACATAATCAATCAGTTACATTTGGTCATGACCAATTACATTCATTTCAGATTATAACAAACCGGAGAGGCAAAACATTTTCCTAGTGTCGTGGATGGGGCGGAACTACTCATGGTGAAAGCATTGTACGGCCACAGCCATAGGATCTAATTGCTATATTTAAGGTAACAAGACTCAATTCTAAATTAAGCAATATTTAATGCATATAATAGAAGAAGCATGCAGTTACAGTTACTTAGCACGCGGTTAGACTTAAGCACAAAGTTACACAAAATTACTGTATTCGGGAGAAATAACAAACTAGATTATAATTTGGATTGAATTACATGAGGCTGGATTTTTTTACAGATGTATTGGAGAGTAAAAAATCTGAGGAAACCAAAGGAGTCGATCGAAAGTTGACACCCTGCATGAGTAGAAAGAATATTATAGTAAAATTGGAATGATTCCTTTATATGGTTGGCTACTTCCTACATAATATATTTGTATTCAACAAATGAACGATGGAAGTCTTTGTCATACCATATATTTTTTCTTCAAAAAGTAAAAATCTAATATATAGTATGCTCTACGTTTAATTTGCAAACAGTCAAATTATTAACTCGGTCTGTTCACTATTTATAAGGGTGGTAGTTCAGCCGTGGGGTGCGAGAGGGGTAAATTCTCTTTCACTTGGGTATAACAGCAAAACACAAGGCTTGAGCTGCAGGCCGGTTAAACATATTGCAACACAATTGACCATCCCATTGACTCTGGGTTGGCATACAACCAACCTAGATGTACCTCGGAGTTCTCTCCTGCTCTGGTGGGTTAACCTCAGTACTGTAGAGTGAGGTGTTCACAAGTAGAACACTATTTTGAACACGTCCCTGTAACACTTAGAGAACACTTTTATGTGTTTTCTTCTAGATCTGCATGCTGGCGTTCATATTTCTGACGAATATGTTAATATTATACATATATACATACATATACAATACATACATGTAAGCATACAGACAAACTAGTTCTTTCTGCATAAAAAATAAATAAAATCCTAACCAACATAGAAAGCAAATAAACATTACGCATATGACGAAATATAATATTCCTTTCAAAATAAAAATCAGCTCAGTGTGATGCCGCGTTGAAATCTATTAAGTGCCGTTGTCACCGTAACACAAAAGAGCTAATACAATGCACACAAAATCATTTATACCACGAAAGATTCAAATGTATTTGTTTTATTTAAGACTTCGATGTACATTCAAACAGTGCGATAGTATAACCTGTAAGGAAAAAAAAGCAGCAACAATAAACACAATGTAAACGAACAATGCGGACACACAGATATAAAACACACAAAGCGTGTAGGAGGCGTTTGAAATGATCAGGGGAATTAGCATTGACTTTCAACAGATAACCGATTCCAAACATTAATTGCACGGTGATTAAACCAGCTAAGTTCAAAACTAGATTTGCAAGTGGTTTTAATAAGCTTAAGGCTGTGCCCTCTTGTAATCGAGAGATCATTTAACATGAAAAATTCATCATACTCAACAGCAACATGATTGGTTAACATTTTATAATACATGCACAAATCCGCCTTTAGTCGACGGCACTCTAGACTGTCAACAGAAAGGATTTGATCCTTTCCGCATAGTTATTATTTTTCATACCAGAAAGCCTCTCAGTAAACTCCTTCTGCGCAGACTCAATTTTATTAACGGAAGTTTTGTTGTACGGTAACCAAACACTCGAGGTATATTCTAAGACAGGTCTCACAAACACTACGAAAGCGCGCATTAAAGATGACTATTCCTGGAAGAGGAAGATTTAAAGATCAGAGCAGACCGCTGACAGCTTTGTTATACACATCCGTAATGTGCCTCGCAAAGTCACGATTGGAAGCAATACCATGTATATTGTATGTAGGCAGAACATTTCACAAACCATCAGAAATAACAGCACATTTTGATGGCTGTATTAACATGCATAATTAAGCAGACTTAAGCCAGGCTACATAAGCTGTTCTGTCATCAGCTAAAAACTTGTCAATAATTATAATACCGCTCAATTTTACGAGTTATAACTGATGTGGTAGTTGGAAACATATTTTCCAGCACGATTGACGATTCAAAATGCAACAAAATTTCAAAAACATGTGTGTTCATTTTCACCAACGTTTTTTAGAAATTCCGTAAAATGATATTATTGCTTTCATCAGGAAATAATACCTCGACATGGAATATACACAAGATCATTTCATGATTTCATTCGTTCATTTTTGTGCAAAAATATCACGTCATTAGTCAACAATTCCCAAAACCGTAGCCCTCGGAGGTACAGCATGAACAATACTCTCTTGAGGACGCTGCAGAGCTTGACGACGTCTGATCCAGAACAACTGCTTCCCGATCTCATTCTCCGTCCACTCTATGTACGTCTGACGCAGCATGTGCATCCGTAGACTTGGACTCAGGTTGCACTCAGCCACTTCCTCCAGAAGAACAAGGATGACGCTGTCACGATCCTCTTTGAAGAGCCTCGTCTGGGCCATCATCATTTCAAAATTACACCACGCTGATTCAGCACAGGCGTTTGATAGAAGCACTAAACATTTCCGACTTGACTTTATACTGTTCGCGACGTTTTCGTCAATAGGACTTCCAACTTCCCAGTCGCGATGATGAATACACAGTCTGATGTGAGTGTCGTCAATGTTTGTCTCTAGATTTGGTCTCAATGTGTGGATGACCCAATTAGAATCGCTTTGACTGTAAACGACGAACGCGTCAAAGTCGTATGGACGCTGGTCAAGCTGATAGCGTTCACGACGACGATTCGCCTGTATATTGAAATAAAGCCACATGTCACATTCAGAACAACAACCATGATTGTAATATACATTTATGTTTTAAAACCGAATACTAGAATATCGACAATTTATCCGAAATCAAAGTGACTCGAGGCAGGGAAACTTCCTGGAACAATATAAATTATTCTGCCATCTGAAATAGTTGTCCTGTTTCTTCAGAATAAATGAGTGTCAATTTTTTAGAAGAAAGTTAAACGATTATATTCGGTTTCAATAAAGAATAGCATGTAATTCATATGCTTTCTTGGACGAAATCTAAACAGAATGTTCTCTTTCTTTTCGCAGACGTCTAAAATGCCTTACACATTATTACCCCTTTCTACGCACTATATTGTTTTACGAATTTCGATTCTCGATGAGTTCCTGATTCCACAATTTGGTCAATGGGGTTTACGCTTTCTTCTTAATCTTCTTAACCTGCCAGTGGCTACATAGCTTCTGGTAATCAACTGCATTGTACAATAAGTCCATAAACCAATGATCCGCTATTGTGTAAGTAATGAATATGCAATTAATCGAAAAGCGGGTCCCTATTGTCCCGTTGAAGATTAAATGCCGAAAGAGATAGCGTTGCTCGGGAATTCCAGCTTACATTACTTAATTTTGTGTAATTTCAGAAACCCCACTAGCAAATACTCTAGATTTAAAAAATACTCGTGTTAAATGAAATAAAAAAATAAATATCGTCACGCCATGCTGCTGTTTCAGTTATCACTTGTTTATCATTCTTAATCCTGAGCTGTGCTGTTTGTACTTTGCTGAGATGTTTTCATCTTTTTGTTGCCAGAAATTCACCAGTAAAAATAGTGTTGATCAAATTTAATTAAAATCGAAAATAATACTGGAATTATGATAAAATAATAATAATTTGTGATAATTGTGAAGGATTTGTTGGTAACTTAACTATATATTGAAATAAAGGCCAAATTTTCCTTTATTGCTCTTTTGCACAATTTGCCACTGTATTTTGACTTCATAACTTCTAACAGTATAGAACTTTTGATATAATTAATTAACGTTTCAGCTCATAGTCATCATCACATTATAATCATATTCCATTCTGACTTGATTGACTTTTAATCTCCCAAGTCATAATACTGCCTTTAATACTACTTATATACCATTTTAAAAATTCCGTGTCATGGGTGCACTTTTAAAAACTGAGAAAAATAAAAGAACCTTTTCATCATGTTTAGCTATAGTTCATCAATATATGACACAGGAAATGTATTGGTTTCAC